>JAOWBN010181197.1:0-16991 GCA_028565015.1 Pinguicula moranensis
AAATATACAATTGAATTTTGTTAGAATAGAATAATTGAGGAGATCACGGAGAAAATCTTTGATCACTGTGTAAGAAGAGACAAAGATAAAACGATCTCTCTCCCGTAAAGCCAAAAATCTCCTCTACCCACCATACTAATTGTAAGGCGGCTACACTGCCTATAAATTACACTGTAAACAAGGAAAGAAATATACGAGAGTTTTTCCCACATTTATCTACCTACTATACTTTTGACATGGTATCAGAGCAACAAAGGATTAATTCTTCGGTGTTTTCTTTTTCTGTCAACAATGACAGATCCAAAAAATGTGGAGGACAATGGCAACAAGAATGCACCGGCGCTCAGGGAGGTGCACCCAGCACCGGCGGATCTGTCTACCCAGATCGCCTCTCTTCTCACGCAAATTCCACCTATAGGAAGCAATCAACCGATTAATCTCAGTAACAAATTAAAACATGACAACTACCCGTTATGGTCACGACTCATGCGAGTCACCATTGGAGGTCGAGGCCGCCTTCGCCATATCACGGGCAACCCACCACCTCCGAAAACAACGGACAATGATTATTCTAATTGGGAGCAAGCGGATCTGTGCGTATGCTCGTAGATTCTGGAAAATATAGACTCAACTCTGGTCAATAGATTCACAGAGTACCCTATGGCTCACAAGCTCTGGGAGGGACTTGCAACTACATATAGTAGCGGATCTGACGCATTCCAAATCTTTGACTTGACGGGCAGGCGAATAGGCAACATCAAGGTAGAGATACTCTTGAAGAGGTCTACAGTGTCCTTTAGTGATCTGGCGAGAAATCGACCGCCAAGAGCCAAATTTGATGAAATGCTCGGCGGACATAGCAATTTTTCAACGCCTCCGCTAGGATATTCAACTATACCAGCTGCTCGCCGCCGTGAACAGTGAGTACGACGGTGTTAAACGTGACATCCTGAAACTTGATCCCTTCCGTCAATTGAAATGGCCTACGCAACACTCCGTCGTGAGGTCGCTCGATGTCAAATTTTAAGTGGAGGACACAATAGTGGCGATGCCCTGCAAAGCGTTGCCACCGGTCTCTCCGGCATGGCCCGGTTAGCGCACCCCAAATCGAGTAAGAAATCTTTACCTTGAACCGCTCCGGCGGACAAGAGTAAATTATGGTGTTCGGATTGTCACAAAAGGGTTGGTCTGGTGGTACGATCTCCACAAGCTCCCTAAGCCCGGAAACTTGGCTACCATTGTGAGCCAGCGTGAAGAGGCGTCCACCTCCGATGGCCACCACGACAGGGGAGACACAGGCTATTTTGGAGGATTTGTCGTGGAGGAATATCACATCCCTGAAGGAAAATGGAGAGAACACGAAGAGGGGAGTAGTCGAATGTCTGGAGCAAAATGCCAAGAAAATGTCGAAGGGACTAGCATTAAAGGTAAGACATCAAATCAATTTAATTCTCTGATAAGAGATCAAAAAATGACAAAAACACCCCTAGATCTTGGCAAAATCACAAAATTGCCACCGTCAGTTTCCTCAACAAAAATACCCCTGGATTTTGGCAAATCACAAAAATGCCATCGTCGATTTTCTCCTTTATTGTAAATGGCCCCCCACGTTTTCAGTAAAATACAGGCGCTACCCCTGACAACTGAAATCACGATACAGCCCCTCAAGTTTTCAGATCTTCGCAGATACATCCCCAAGAGACTAAAATATTACAGCGAAGCCCCCGAACACTCCAGTATCTTAAAAAATGACCCCAAAATTTTGGTAAATCAGTTGTGCATCCCCCGCAATTCGGAAAATTGCAGAATGATCCCAAAATTGATAATGCTCAATTTTTTCGACCCAGATGCTTTGATTTGATGGATTTTGATTTCGAATCACTGCCTACCACTCACGCTGTGGAGTGTGTTGTTCAGGGACAAAAAAATCATGATGATTTTTTTTGATTCCGAGGCCACGGACACGATGGCATATGATTCCAATGATTTGGTATCCAGGGTGCAATCACGCAAGACTTATGTCCAGACAGCTAATGGGGGTGCTTTGGATGTTCGTGGTGCTTGCTCAATTGAGCTATCCCCGACGTTAAAAGTCTCAAATTGTTATTTCATCGCTATCATGCAAATTGCTCTCCATCAGTCAAATATCCAGAGAATTAAATTGCAAGGCCGTGATATATCCTCATTTTTGTCTTTTACAGGACATCCGGACGGGGGAGATCATTGCACGTGGTACTGAGCATAGAGGGTTGTACTATGTGGATGAGGTGTCTCAACATGGAACTGCAGGGCTTACTCGCGGGATGGCGGACCAACAGCTTGACTTATGTCACCAAAGACTGGGTCACCCTTCCTTAGGGTATCTTAAAATATTATTTCCTGCTTTATGTCAAAACAAGAAAACCCTTTCATGTGAGACATGTGTTCTAGCTAATAGTCATTGACATTCTTTCTCAGTTACTGACACACGGACTAACTGTGCTTTTCATATTGTTCATTCTGATGTGTGGGGTCCAGCCCCGAATTTGAGTCATAGTTTGTATCGTTATTTCCTCCTATTCATTGATGATTTTTCACATATGACATGAGTTTATTTTCTGAAAAATAAATCTGAGGTGCCTCAGACCTTTCAGGGTTTTTTATCACATGATATCCACCCAATTTTAGCATAAAATTCAGATTCTCCGATCAGATAACAAGGGGAATTTGTTAATGACACTATGACTACTTTCTTCCGGGAGCATGGTCTTATCTATCAAACTACCTGTCCAAATAGCCCACAACAAAATGGAGTAGCTGAGCGAAAAAAATCGGATCCTTCTTGAAGTAACTCGTGCCCTTATTATTGCCTCTAAGGTCTCACATTGTCTCTGACATGAAGTTGTGGCTACCGCCACATATCTTCTCAATCGATTACCTACTCGAATCCTTAGATTGGCCACACCATTGACCATTATATCCAAACACATTCCTGATACTCCTAATCTAACACTAACCCCACGGGTCTTCGGGAGCTCTTTCTTTGTCCATATCCCCAGACAAGACCGCACCAAACTTGACCCATGTGCCTTAAAATGTCTTTTCGTGGGACATGGGGTAAATCAAAAAAGGATATAGATGTTATCATCCTCTTTCTCGAATAATATATACTACCATGGACTGTAACTTTCTCGAGTCCGAATTTTATTACCCTTCCCAACCTCATGGTCAGAGGGAGATTTCTAGTGATCCACTCAATTGGTTACTTAACTCAAGTGTGTCTTCGTCTGCTATCCCACAAGAGCATGCTACAAGAACCGCCGAGCTACCTCTCACAGAGGAAGAACCACCACTTGTTGCTACACCCCTATCTCCACCGTCACTGAGTTCTGAGGTGATCAGTCCTGATCTTAACCTTAAAATTTTGCCATCTATCGACTCTTCTTCTGAGCAGGTTATGGAGGGTCCCAATACATATTTTCTACCCCCAAACAAAACAGAGGAATTCCACCAAGACGATATGAACCTGAACATATTTCAAAAGGTACCAAATACCCTATGGTTAATCTTGCCAGAGGGAGTCTAACTAGCAAAGTTGCGGCCTTCTTGACTTTTGTATATACAGTACAAGTACCAAGGACAGTAGCTGAGGCAAGTGAAAAACAAGAATGGAGATAGGCAATGAATGAAGAGATGCAGGCCCTAAAGAAAAATGGAACCTGGGAGACATGTGAACTACCACCTGAAAAACGATTAGTCAGTTGTCGATGGATTTTCACGGTCAAACACAATGCTGATGGGTCTATAGAGAGATACAAAGTACGGTTGGTAGCAAAAGGGTTTACACAAACTTATGGTCTAGACTACTCTGAGATATTCTCACAAGTAGCAAAGATTGACACCATCAGAGTTATATTCTCAATAGCTGCCAACTGTGATTGGCCTCTACTTCAGTTTGATGTAAAAAAAATGTCTTTCTCCACGGAGATCTAAAAGGAGAAGTATATATGGAGACACCCCCGGGATACTCAACCAATTTCAAGAAAGGAGAGGTTTGCCATTTTAAGAAAGCAGTATATGGTCTCAAGCAATCTCCTCGTGCTTGGTTTGGGAGATTATAGTAGCTATGAGACGATACGGATACGAGCAAAATAATTTTGATCACACCCTATTCTTGAATAAGAGAGGTAAACTAATCACATGTCTGCTTATTTATATTGATAACATGATCATCACAGGTAGTGATAGTGTTGAGATCCAAAAGCTCCGAGAAAATCTATTCCAGGAATTCGAGATAAAAAAAAACCTAGGAAACTTAAAATATTTTTCTTTGGATTGAGGTGCTCAGATCAAACAAAGGAATCTTTATCTCCCAGAAAAATATATCCTTGATCTTCTTGCAGAAATAGGAATGATGGACTGCAAACCAGCTGAGACTCCAATGATGATGAATCATAAGCTAAAGTTTGATGAAGTGACAACCCTTACTAACCGAGAACAATACCAAAGATTGGTTAGAAAGCTTATATATCTGGCTCACACCAAATCAAACATTGCATATGTTGTGGGAGTCATAAGTCAATTTATGCACAAGCCTCAAACTAATCATATGGAAGCTGCTCTGCGGGTGTTACGATACCTAAAACATACCACAGGATATGGTATCATTTTCAAAAAGGGTGGTCATCTACATATCCAAGGATATACGGATGCAGATTGGGCAGGAAACCCAATAGATAGACGATCCACGGCAGGTTACTTCATGATGGTGGGGGGTAATCTAGTGACATGGAGAAGCAAGAAGCAGAAAGTTGTGGCTCTCTCAAGTGCCGAAGCAGAATTCAGAGGAGTGGCTCGAGGTTTGACCGAGATACTATGGCTGAGAAAACTAATGGTAGAGATTGGTTTCCCAATACAAGGAACATGCCCCTTATGGAGTGACAACAAAGCCGCAATAAGCATCTCAGGCAATCCCGTTCAACATGACCGTACTAAACATATTGAAGTGGATCAACACTTCATTAAAGAAAAACTTGAAGAAGGAGTTGTGAACCTTCCATTTGTACGCTTTGAAGAACGGCAGATATTCTGACAAAAGCAGTCTCAGGAAATTTCTTTCATGATGCATTGTCCAAGTTAGGCATCGGAGATCCGACTACCCAATTTGAGAGGGAGTGTTAGGATTGCTAAAATATACAATTGAATTTTGTGAGAATAGAATAATTGAGGAGATTACGGAAAAAATCTTTGATCACTTTGTAAGAAGGGACAAAGATCAAAAAGAAGATCTCTCTCCCGTAAAGCCAAAATCTCCTCTACCCACCATATTAATTGTAAGGCGGCTACACTGCCTATAAATCACAATGTAAACAAGGAAAGAAATATATGAGAGTTTTTCCCACATTTGTCTACCTACTATACTTTTGGCACGGTTGCCTTTCAGATCAGACCTCTCCTCCATTTGGTGACCGTCACCTGCAGATTCTGCTTCTTCTCGATTTTACGACGGCCAAGAATTTGCTTGCATGCGCCGCTTCCATGATTGGCGAGAGAGAGTTGCAGACAATGTTTGTAAGAAGGAAAGGGGATTTATATAAAATTTGCAAGCATAGGCCGATGAGGTGAATTGAATTTTTGCCTTCGTGAAACGAATAATATCTTTTACAATAATTAATTACTTGAATTCTTTCCAGATCGAACACAGATGTCTCTCTTTACATGAACAATGGCTAACACTATTTTGAAACAATTATATAAATGCTCTTTCTTTTAGTAATCTCTATGCTTTTTTTTTATTTATCTTTTAGGGTTTTCGCACTTTGAAAAGCATAATTTCTCTACCAATGTTTAGTAAAGTTAACATATCTCAAATGGATTAAAAATTATATATATATATATAATTCAACTTATAAGGTAATGTGGTATTACACGCAATCATCTTAGCACTAAAGTTTTTATTAAAGTCGCCCACATTCCCTTATTAGTTGTTGCCCCATATGTGCACCCGAGGCTCGAGCCCAGTGGGCCGGGTATGATAAAGTTTGACAATATTCCATTGGTGATAATATCTCTAAAGCACTTCTAGACTTAAGTTACGTTTGTTTTTCTAATTTTAAATGGCTAAGCTTTTATTTCAGCATTTTTTGTTTTCCAACAGTTTTATAAATACTCTCTAAATCCTTCAATATTGGCTGTTTTGAAGCTTCTATTTTTAGCACTAATTATGAGATAGTTTTTTATTGATGGCTCCTTAGCCTAGTGATTGAAGGAATAATTGAATTTGAATAGGTATAGGTATAGGTATTTCACCTATTCAAAACTTTTTATGAGATATTTAAAATAATATCTTCGATTAGGTACAAGTTCACCAAATTATACCGGAGAGCAGCCCAATTGTTTGTAAATTTTATAATCCAATGGGCTCAACAAGGCGGTCCATATGTTATGACAAAGATTTGGTACTTTTGTCACAGCGTATTAAAAAAGATGTACCAACCCACTTATCAATTAAAGAAAGTTCGTCGTGTCTCAAACGACCATGTCCCCTGCATAAAACGACGCCATCATGTCATGAGGATTCTAAGAAAGATGTACAAAATGGTCTGTACCTCCATAAACCACACGACAATCGCACGACACCTCCACGTCAGCAACTTTTACCAACTCTCTTTCCTCCCTCCTGTGAAAAATCTCAACTTTTACCAACTCTCTCTTTCCTCTCTCCCTCCCTCCCCCTCACGTACAATTCCCACAGCAAACTTAACGGAGAAAAGTTTCTCTCTCCTCCCACGCTAGTCTAAATGCACCAAACCACAACCACCATTATATATGTTTCTGTGTTGGTTTGGTTTATATGCTAAACCACGAACACGATACAGCGACTCCAGAGATATATTGATTTCCTTCGGATTGTTGGGTTAAAATGAGATTAAGCTGCAATGGCTGCAGAGTGCTGCGGAAGGGGTGTAGCGACGACTGCAGTATAAAGCCATGCTTGGAGTGGATCAAGTCACCGGACGCGCAGGCAAATGCCACAGTGTTTCTGGCGAAATTCTACGGCCGAACAGGACTCATCAATCTAATCGATGCTGCTCCGACACAACTCCGCCATGGTTCGAGAGTTTTCATAACCTCCATTTCAATTGAACACGGCTCGGGTGTTTTCTTTTGGGAGATGAAACTTATTTCCGGATTCTTTTTTTGCAGCTGTTTTTAAATCCTTGCTGGGAATTTCCTCGAGAGAGTTGGTAAAAATTCCCTCCTCAAAGATTCTGATAACTGTGTGACTGTGTGAAGGACAAAGTGGAAAAATTGATTTTTCAATAAGGTGGAGAGAGAGAGATGGGAGTAGAAGGCTGCAGCAATTACGAAATCCCATAGATTTTTCACAGGAGGGAGGAAAGAGAGAGTTGGTAAAAGTTGCTGACGTGGAGGTGTCGTGCGATTGTCGTGTGGTTTGTGGCGTGCGCTATATCATTTCCGGACAGGGAGTGTGTGGATGAAATGATGCCAGC
The DNA here is from genome assembly GCA_028565015.1 of Pinguicula moranensis. Classification (NCBI taxonomy): domain Eukaryota; kingdom Viridiplantae; phylum Streptophyta; class Magnoliopsida; order Lamiales; family Lentibulariaceae; genus Pinguicula; species Pinguicula moranensis. The sequence continues at coordinate 7,494 of JAOWBN010181197.1, forward strand.
ACATAAGTGAAGTCCCGAGGAACCTCACAGTTGGGACCATTAGATCTCAAGCAATTGACAGCTCTAATTCAGTGATTCTAGTGTATTTAGGCGCCTAATTTACAGGGGTAATTTGGACTTTTCACATAGTAAGTAAGGGGCAAATGAGGTATTTCACAATTTTCACAATCTCTACCTTGAAAAACCTCATCAGCCGAGGTTTCATCAGATAAGAGTAGAATGAAAAAAGTAATATTAATCATAGCAGTGAGTCTTCTCAATTTCCTTGCAGTACTACCCAATTCCTACAGTTAACAAGGTTAGCCCATCCCAAATAGTTTCAGACAAGTATGAAACTTAGCTTGGGTTACAATCTTAGTACCTGAATCTACAACATTTAAAATCAGTATGTATCTTCTTGAGTTCAATCAGTTTTTAAGAAATAAGGTCATGAATGAAATGAAACTTAACATCTACATGTTTGGTTCGTTCATGAAAAACTATTTTTTTGCTCAAATGAATAGCATATTGGCTATCAGAATAAATAAGGGTAACACAGTCACATGTACCAAACTCCTTTAACAGACCTTGAATCCATAAAGCCTCTTTAAAACCATCAGCTAAACCAACGTATTATGCTTCTGTTGTTGAAATAGCTACAACAAGTTGGAGTTGTAACTTTCAGCTTACACAATTTCCACAAAAAAGAAAAGCATAATTTGTTGTTGATTTTCTGGAGTCTAGATCTCCAGCAAAATCACTGCCAATGCATTCTTTCATATTCAATTTTTCTACAGCATAGTCCTAAATTTTCTGTCCCTATTAGATACCTTGCAGTCCATTTTAGGGCAGACCAATGCTCATAACCAGCGAAGACATGTATCTATTTAAAAGTGAGACAACAAATGAAATGTCAGGCCTTGTTCTAACCATAGACTACATCAAGGATCCAAGCAACTTAGCATAAGATATGTTTTCCATTTTCTCAGACCTTTACTAAGTTTAAAATGAGGAGCCAAGGGAGGACTCACGCATTTCAGACCATACAATTCAATTTTTTAAGTAGTTTTTGCAAATACATGGATTGATGTAGTTTTAAGGTTCCAGATTTTCTATCTTTAAGTATTTTTATTCCCAGAATTCTTTTTGCAGCCCTAAGTCCTTCATTTCAAATTCACTATTAAGTTGTTACTTTTGTATATCAATTTCAGATTTGGACTCACTTATCAAAAGCATGTCATCAACATATAAAAGCATAAACAAAGAAATATTGTCAACATGTTTGAAATAAATGCATGGATCATAGCTACTACGCAGAAAATTCAGTTTTAACATATAAGTATAAAATTTCTTGTACCAACGACGAGGTGCTTGTTTAAGGCCATACAGTGATTTTTTCAGTAGACAAACATGTTGTGGCTTTTCTTTATCCACAAAACTTGATGGTTGATTCATGTAAATTTAATCCTCTAATTCACCATTTAAGAATGTTGTTTTTACATCAAGTTATTCTAATTTGTTATGGTCTATGCCTTCTCTTTGCAAAAAATCTTTAGCTACTAATCTTGCTTTGAAAACACAGGGATCAAATTTTGAGCTTCTTTCTTTACTTTAAATACCCACTTATAGCCTACTGTTTTCTCACATTCTTAGGTCTAGGCACTAGTTCCCAAGTTTCATTTTTACTAATAGATTTCATTTCCCCTAACATAACAGCCTTCCAATTTTAAGAATGAGCATAATTAGTAGTAGCATTGTAGGTATCAGGTTCAGTATAGACCACATTATCAGCAATAGAAAAAGCAAAATCAACAAGTGCAACAAAGTTAGTAAATTTCAGAGACAATTTCTTTTCTCTAACACCTTTGTGAGAGTACGTGATATGATGACCAATATCATGTGAGAACCCATACCGATCAGGTGGGACCCTTGCATGTTGCAAGCAATCCACCTTATCAGTTGGGGAATGGAAAAAATAGGGAAATGAATCATATCACCTGAGGGATTTGAGTGGTCTATGATGGATGGTGAAGGTGCTTCCGGAGTTGAAGCAGGCAAGGACACGTGACATGGGACAAGCGCAAATGACTCTCCAGTCTCTTTTCATTTCTACCATCGATGCCTCGTGTACACTAATGGCTCCCCCTGAGCCTGAGTCCCTCTCACCATCCAACTCCTTATCAACCAAAACCTCTTCCACCGATGGAACCGGTACAACAATTGACTCCATAGTCGACTCAATAACCAGGCAACGGATGTCCCAAACTCTCACCATTAGTGGCTCATCCTTACCAATACCACTCTACCCTTCTCGCCGTATACCTCCAATATTCTAGCGAGTTAAAGAATGTAGATATCCCTTGGGAGAAGTACGGTTTATGCTCCATGAATGTAATATCCATGCTCACAAATAATCTCCTCTCGACTAGGCTCCAACACATTCATCCGTTCTGAGTGGAGTAATCCACAAAGACACTATTGATCGCCCTAGGATCTAGTTCACCTATCCCTTGTCTATTTTTCTGTATAAAGCACACACAGCTGAAGATCCTAAAAGGAAGAGTATCTGCCTCTGTACCTTTCCATACCTAAAATGGGGATTTTCATTCTAGAATCTGTAAGGGCATTATGTTAATCAAGAAAGTGGCTGTCAGAACTGTTTGTCCCCATGGTACTTTGGAATATTCATCGTAATCATTAGACTTCGAGCAACCTCCAATATATGTCTATTTTTCCTCTCTGCTACCCTATTCTAGAGTGTATGGGCAAGTAGTTTGATGTTGGATTTCGTGTGACGAAAGATACTCCATAAATGCCTTGTTGGTATACTCGGTCCCTATTATCATACCACAAGGCCTTCACCACTATTCCGTACTAAGTTTAAACTCCTTTGTGAATATCTCTAATACAGGCAAGTACATCACTCTTATTCTTTATTAGATAAAGTCAGGTAACACGAGAGCAACATTCAATAAAAAATACAAATATCAAAATCCATTGAATGTTGTCGTGGAACAAAGCCCCCATACATCAGAATGTACCAAAAAAAATACAAGGGTTGCTACTACTAGAGCTAACATACAAGCTTCTGGTGTGTTTGCCCAACTCACATGCATCACAAAATAATTTGTCTTTGCTAGTTTTTTCAAATAAACTAGGATAAATTCTACTCAAAAGCGATAAGGAAGGGTGATCCAAACGCCTATGATGAAGCAACACTAAGTCCTCCACACTTTTGTCTTCCTCAGACCTCTCCACTAACGATGAGAGGCTCGAGTCCAATCCCTTTCGATCCATGTACCACAAGCCGCTACGCTATGTTCCAGTTCCAATAATCTTGCCATCCTCTTCTCTCGAAAGGTCACCTTTTGAACATCAAACAAAACTGTATAATTTAGTTGTTGGACAATGACATCTATAGATGAGAGATTTACCAGAAAAGAAGTCAAAGTATTGGTACATTTCACTACACACTTATCAATCACTAGCCAATCTATATTATCAGCTGTCTTGACACTTAACAAACTACTAGGCGAGTATAGGAGTTAAACTCCCCATTATTACCCGCCACATATCAAGAAGCCCCAGAATTGATGATACAATCTGATGATCCAACAGTGAAAAAGGAGGGCAGAGTAAGAGAGTTATACATACCTTTGGGAAAGGGGCCCAAACAAAATTACCAAAGAACGAGGATGAGGTGGGTGCATCATCTCCCACCCCTACAGCCTTCACCTTCCTCTGAAGCACCTCGAAGAATGCTTGATTTTGCTCAAAAGAGACAATACTCGTCACAGACTCTTCTTCTTCCTCATGCAGGATCAGGTTGGTGCGATAGCCTCCTCCCCCATCACCTTTAGCACCACATCTCCTTCCTCTACGACCATGGGCCCGACCTCCACAACCACAATCCCTACCTCCAAATCGTGATCTTCTACCAAAATCTTTCTTCTGGGATAGCTTAGGGCAGGATTGCATCAAGTGGAAATAGTTGTGGGTCTATCCTTGTGCACTAGTTACTTGTGACCCCACAATATCAAAAGTTTCCGCACCTAAAAGTACACTAGGCTCAAAATGTATATTCATGTGACTCTCTTCATGTATTATAGCAGCAATGGATTTATCCAGTGACAGGATAATAGACTAAGACAGAAGGACTGATCTCCTCATGCCGAAGACTGGGTTCAAGATCTTCAAGAACTTCATAGTTCTATCACAGATCTTTCGTAGCTTGCACTCGGGTCACTACAACTCAACATAGAAAAGAAGTGACCCATCTTTACCCATAATCACTCCAGACTCAATAACTCAATGTGTATCCAATCCACCACTCACCGACAACTCCACAACCACTAATCTACATTCCTTAATAATTCACACTACATGTCAACATCCAACATAATCCACAACAATCCAAAACAATCAACAATCCACAATCACATGCCTAATTGGATATCCAACTTTAGGCAAACACAATCTCTCCAACCCAACAATTCTTAATCGACAATACATGCAAACATTACAATCAAAAACCACCAATCAAAAACCACCAATCAACATGATTCAAAAGAAAGTTGCAGTAAAACCAAAACCAACAGAGGAACTTTTGTGCTCAGTTACTAGAAAATGCTCAGGTTACAGTTGCAAAAAACAAGAAAGTTGTATACGGGCAGCAAGTCACCAACTTCTCATAGGTAGTGGGTCACCAACTTCTCACTCCTCCAGTTGAGGTACTGTCATAATGGGCGTGTTGGGCTTGTTGACTAGTGTGGTGTGCGGGGCACGGTGTGTGTGGGGGACGTTGGACTACACAGGCTATGTGGGACATATAAGGCACACAGAGTTGTGCTCGTGGTGGACACAGAGAGCTGTCAGAGACATGGCGAGTGGGTTCCAATGATAAACAAGGGGCGACGAGGCAATTGGACGGCTAGGTTTCGGTTTAATTGAGGGTAGCTTTGATACCAATTAGAAGTTTGAGATTTAGACTAAAAAACATGTTTATTCAATAATTGACCTTAGACGTATATAAAGTACATTTATCACAAATTGCTACTAGGTCCTTAAACTATGAATAACTAGTACCATTTAGCAATAGATTGAATTGCTTTTGAAATTCATTCAAATTTTTATTGATTTGTAGGCCAGAAATTGTTGAAAATGGCTGGATATGGCCGTTTCCAACCATGAACAGTCAATACCGGCGGGTTGTGGTGGCAACGCGATGGGGTAGCACAGCGACGGTGAGAAGGTGTGGTAGTGGTTAGGGTTTTGTGCGATGTATGGGAATTAGGTTTTTTCTAGGTTTAATCCGAACTTGGCTCCGATACCGTGTAGAAAATAATAAGAAAACTTGTACGTCATTAAGCATAACCCCTTAGGATATATATAGTACTACAAACCAAATCATAACTTAATTTAGAATCACAAATCCTATAGAACTCTACTCAATCATAACTCTATCTGATCAACATGTAACTCTATCAGAGAACCACTAAATAATTATTAAATAACTCAAATACCAACAACTAAAAAGTGTTGATCCATTTGTTTGTGTTAAGATTTAAGATGCCAATCTTTTTAGTGATTGGTAGTATAAACGACTTAGAGCTCTCTCATCTGTCTAATCTACCATGAAGTGGATTTTGCTTATAGTTGAGACAGTCTATGTTTGTTTCTTGAATCCAAGGCCTTCTTTCTTGTCACTTGATCAGGTCAAAGCCTATCTGATTTGTCAATGGACAAGGATATTAACTGGCAGGGTTTCTCTTCAAGATTTCATTTTTGCCAAGGAAGTTCGCTTGGGTACTTGTAGTGGGTGCAGTTGTTATCTCCATCCAATTATAATTATAGCCACAAAATCAACGCGGTCTGATCCCCAGGGAGAAGCTCAGAATGGTGAGAATTGCAGGATTTGGAAATAGAAATCTTGTTTGTTTTAGAATAGCCCTAAGGCTTATATGCATACAACTTTCCATAATTGTACTTAGGTCCCTAATTTATACGAAATACCAACACTCCCCCTCAAAATGGCACAAAAAATATCCAATAAACCCATCTTGTTACAAAATTTGTCCAAATCTAGAGAATTAAGACCCTTCGTCAGACCATCAGTAACTTGTTCCTTGGTGGCTACGTGTCTCAGCTGTAGTAGTCCACTACTCAACTTCTCTTAGATGACGAACATATTGATCTCCACATGTTTGGTTCTATCATACAACATAGGGTTGTGTGGCAATACTGATTGCGGATTTATTGTCATACCATAACTTCATCTGGGACTCTTGATCCATCTTAAGCTCCACAAGCATGGATCTCAACCAGATCATCTCTGCAATTAGGGGTGGCCATTTGGAATTTCGGTATGGGGATAGGCTATTATGTTCTAGGACTATAAAAATTTTGGAAGCAGCATGATTATTCCTGTTCCCGTCTCAGAACCCTGAAGTCCCAAAAATTTTGGGACTTCAGGATTTCGGGATTCCCGAATCCTGTTTTTCCCAAATGTCCGAAATTCAGGATTCGGTCTGCCCGGACTAAAAAATGTGGATGCAACACAGAAAATCTCATTTTCATCCCGGAATCCTGAAATCCCAATTTTTTTGGGAGTTCGTGACTTTTGGATTGGGGAATTCAGGATTACCGAATCCCATTTTTTCAAATGGTCATCCCTATCTGCAACACTCAAGACTATGGCTCTATACTCTGCTTCTATTGTAGAACGAGCCACTAGTGGTTATTTTTTACTCTTCCTGGAGACTAGATTATCTCCCACAAACATGCAGTATCCAGATGTGGACTTCCTGTCATCAGCACAGCTAACCTAGTATGAATCATAGTAGCCCTCAATGTTCATATGCCCGTTCTTTCGAAAGATAGGCCCCTTCCCTAGTGCACTTTTCAGATACCTCAGTATTTGGTATACTACATGTAGGTGACCCTTCCTAGCCTAGGATCATGCATATACCTGCTCACCACAGTAACAATAAATGATATATTTGGTTAGGTATGGTTCAAATATATCAACCGGCCCACCAATCTCTAGTATATTTATTTGGCAGCTGACTAACATACCTATGTACTCAGCTATGATCTCTGATCAACCAACATACTAGCAAGCTTGCAACTCAGTATACATGTCTCCTAGAACAAGTCTAGAATATTCTTCCTTTGGGAAAAAACAATCCTCTATGTCCCATGAGCAACTTCAATCCCTAAGAAGTATTTCAGTTGTTCCAAGTCCTTTACCTCAAACTGAAGTTGAAGTTTACACTTGTACTTTGGGCTATGGGTTTCTTCTAGCTAAGCCTGGCAAGTTCTCTGCATCTCCTCCAAAGCAACTTCCACCACGGTTGCATGCTCCAGAGCTTGTACTGCCACTTTTCCAAGTCCACCACCTTTCATTGTGTAGCTTCAGGGAATTCAACATTTTCACCATATGAGTTTGAGCGACGTTCATAGAGGTTGTCACCTACCGGGTGCAAAAGAAAATCAGAGAAAGCATCAGGGAAATACAAAGAGATGTAAAAAAAAGTGTTGAATACAAACTCAGTGGAGAATCGTCCCTAGGCCATCACTTCATTTGGCTCCTACACTACCAATACCCCTGGGTTCAACCCGGGGACATCCGTGTTAACCAACTAGATAAGGTTCTTGGCATATCCCTCCGGGACCACCCTCTTTGAAGCCTTCTCTGATTGGCGAGCCCAATTCCTATGCATTGCGCATACTCCCGGTTTGCCTCCTCTTCCTACATGACCAACAAACCCTTTATCAACGGAAGGTGCACTGATGCCCCTCAGGCTTAGGTCTTGAGAGAAAACACCTTTTGCTTCTTCCATTTATTCTCGGATCCCCCGGTTGTTTTTGTCTGACGTGGAGGAATTAACGGAGGCCTGATAGAAAGTAAAGAGTTTGTCGAGACCTGGTTCAAGGGATAAGATATGAAATAAAATGAGAAAGAAAATCAAGGGGATATGCATGTTTAGGGCCAATTGGAAGGGTACAATGTCACAAGCTTGGAGGAATCAGACAATGATTGGGTGAATTGGGAAATGAAGCCCCCTGCAATTGTTCCTTAAACATTGTGAAACACCCTAGGGGCAGGTGAATAATTTCACTCTTGGGGGATAGAGCAATCAGGCTGTAATCAGCCCACATATGGAATCTACCCCTAATTTCGTCTAGAGCTTTATGATTTGCCCAAGAAACAACCCCAACAAAGAGTAAATCCTCAGTTGACCCCTCATATGAGCCGGACATGAAGAACTAACCCGATGGGAAGAGGAGACACTAGAGGATGGGGAAATTGAGATTCCACTTTGGTTCCCGGTACTAAGCCCCAACTGACAGCCATGCAGCCAACCCTCAAAGATTTTGCCCCCTCCGGCAGATTTATTTGATTTCACCATGGTATCGATATCATTGACCGATGGGTATGAACTAGAAAAGGCTAAAAGGGGAAATTGGACGTAGCAAAATGTACCTGAAGATTAGAATGGTAAGGTGACAACGGAGAAAGCAAAATACTGAGAAGGAGACCCCAGCAAGAATTCAAACGTCACTCAAGGGGAACCAACAAAAGTCCAAGTTCAAGGACTATATCGCAATAACCCTCAAACTTTGGGGATTCATGATGTCGCCCAGAAAAAAGACTGATGAAAACTCATCAAATATTGGGCTTGCCCGCTATCATGAGTAGGAGATTCGCCAAGTACATAGGCCATCTAGAAGACTAACCATGCCTCAAGGAATCTACCTCGAGCCCTCACATACGGGCTCGAGGAGGAACAACCTCATGCCAGTGGCGTGCTCTCTTCAAACGAGTGCATGCATTTCCCAAACAAGAACTTGACGGTCTTAGCCCGCAAGTAGGGTATGCGGTTAGTTGTCACATCACTTGAGTTTGAGGAGAAAATGGCCATGTATCACCCATAAGCCCCTTCGAGGCAAGCACATGCATTCCTCCGACAAGGATGGAACAAATGCCCCTGACAGGTTTATCTCTTCGAGCTGTCAATAGAAGATATAATAAGTGATGATCAACGTCCATAAGTGAGCCCTACGGTTAACTGTCATTTCCATAGTAAAATACTAATGTGCCTTTTATAAACTCTATAAATAGTCCAATTGGCTAATGAGTAAGATAAGCAATTCATGGGGAATACAATCGAGTATACTCACTCTTATTTCGTTGTATTTATTCTCTCTAAGAGTTGTATGATATAAATCAAAAAATTAACGAAGCACAAACACACATTTTTCGTACATATTTTCCATGGTTTCATCACCCTACATGAGTGAACTTGCACTAGAGAGGATTTACGATTGAGGTTGAGTGCAGGTTGTGTGGTCGAGGAGAAAAAACAATATCTTATCTATTTTTTACTTGTCAATTGTTGGGTTTTTGTGTATAATTTCAAAAATTTCTTAAGAACAAGGTGGAATATCAAGAGAACATATACACATGCCAGGATCACTTGGTAATAACATGAATCTAAGCTTAAAGGATTGCAGAAA
>JAOWBN010181208.1:0-16991 GCA_028565015.1 Pinguicula moranensis
GTTCATTATTAGTTAATATTGAAAAAGAAATAGTTCAATCATTGGATGGTGAATCCATTGATAAATTTGTAAATATGGGACTACATAGATGTCATTTTAATTGACATTATCTTATTATATTTTTTTTCATTATTTGGATACTTGGACGATAACTTGTTGAATATTTATTTTCATAATTTTTTATTTTGAATTGACTTTATTTTTCTGCTCATTGAAAAATTACAAGCTACATTGTAAGTTAAATCGAGCCAACCCATCAGATTATATATGACCCAACCCAATTCACTTTACTGAATTTTTTTTGCCCCCATCGTCAAAAATCATAGCTGATCACAGTGGGCAATTCGTCAGCTGCATTAGACAATGCAAATAGAGTCTCAATCATAAGCCATTGTAGGTTTTGATTTAGAGCTAGGGGTCTCCCCCAACACCTCTAGATCAGAGCTTATTTCACGTCTCGACAGTATGCAGGTTAGAGATAGTTTGTAGTTTAGTCACCAAAACTCATCAGGAGTATATCCTTTCTCCCCACTCGGACAAATGATAACTTTGCTATTACTAGGTTATTTTATTTATATCTAAATAAATAAATCAATGTTCAGTTATAACCGAAATCGATCGGTTATAATCAAAATGAAAATTTTTGATTATGATTTTTCATAACTGAATAACTTTATTTTTTGAATATTATGGCCCAAATAAATAAATAAATAAAATGAAAATTAATTGTATGGAGCTGAAAATTGAATACAGTCTGGCACGACAAAGAAAATGGATCAGTCTGACCTATCTTGCTGTACGAGCCGGTTGACCCGTATTTTTAATGGATCAGGTTGGCCCATTTCTATTTTTGACAGCCATGTTGGGCACATTTAGCACAACCCGAAGGTCTTCTATTTTTGACAGCCGTGTTGGGCACATTTAGCACAACCCGAAGGTCTATATCTTAACTAGAATACCCGTTGTTATAGGGAAGACATTATGATTGAAATCATTGAAAAATACATTAATTGTGCATTTTTCCAAAGGAGGTATTTAGGAATAGGGCTTAGCAAATATACCGAAAATCGTCGATTACCATCATTGAAAAATCAAACAGTACGATTTTTTGGTATTATGATACTATAATGATAATGATTTTACGTTATCGCTAATTTATGATATGGTAATGATAATGTCAATTACACCATAATACCATTTGCTCTGCCCTATTAATAATTTGCACTCAATATATTCTACATTTGTATTATGCAGATATGACCCCCCCATACATGAAGGAGTCAAGAACAACACACTATTTATGTACGTTAACGATAATATCAATTACCATACCATAATTCCATTTGTTATACCCTAAAACAAAACAAGTGTAGTTGGGAATCCAAAACAGATGGTATGATTTGAATTGAAATTTGAATGTTGAATCAGTTATTTTATATCGATTAGAGATACAAAGACCAACCACAAAATGAAATCTAAAGTTAATTAGATTGATAATACATATTTTATGTTTTTTTTAATTGATTGTGAATATTTTCATCGATTTACAACTGTAGGTCCTTCCCCTCCATGTTTCAATTTTCATCATCCGAGACTCAGAATTGGAATTTTTTCCTATGATTACCGTCTCCCTAATCCAATCTTTCATGGTGAACGCCGATCTCGTTGCTAGCCCACGGCCAGGTATTTATTTTGACCTTCAGAATTGGAAGTTTGGATTTTGGCGATGCTCATGAATCCAGATGACGCGTTGTTTTGTTTGGGCATAAAAGGAGTTATCTGAAGCTTGTGATATTCATAATGATATTCTATCTTGAGCCAAGCAAATGCTCTATCTTCTGAAGGAATTATGTTTTGTTGGAAACAGTTGAACTATGGGATGGCGCTGAGGAACCATCTGTTCTGTTATTGGTGAGCAAGATCTAGTGGATTTATATTGTTCCAAGGGATTTTCTTCTTTTCAAATTTTCTTACTTAAAGAGGGTGAGCTGATACTCCCGATGCTGAAAGCTTCGGATGTTTTCTGATTTTCCATTTCATGGTTAAGCATCAACAGAAGTACATACTTACAACGAATCAGAAAAGACATAAGCTTTATTGGAGCAACATTCTCTAACTGTATTGAGAACAAGGCTTGAGAGGTACTATGTTCAATGTTATGTATAGGATCGAACGTAAATATGGTAAAATTCTGATTCCTTGGGGCAACACTTCGGAGATTGGACTTCCTATGTGCAAGAATGCTTGAAAGTTATTGTTCTGATTCTCTTTGGATTGGTTTTGTGTGAAAGGAAATCTTAGCTTGAATTTGGTGCAGGAAACTGTAAAAGTTCATATGTAATGTGGCTATCTATTAAGAGCAACGATCCTTGTCTTCATATGGGCGCTTATTTGTTTGTGTATGAGGTTCTTGTATTGGTGGAGCTGGAATGCTCTTTGAGAGCATCTTAGTCCTTTCCTTGTTTCTAAACTAGCAAATGCCTTTGAGCTGCCATAGAATTCCCTTACTGCTAGAGCCATGTGAATATTAAGAGTGAACTCTAAAGATTTTCATGACATAATCTTAGGATAGCCAGCAGTGTTGTTGTGTATATGGCTTAATATTAGGGTAAACAGCATGTTTTTTGTTCTGTATGGTCCAAGACCATTTTGTTCTCTCTGTGCGTGTGTTATTCATGTATCATAATTTCATACGATGGTGCATTTCCTGAAAACATTTTGGATGAAGTTATCATTGAATACAAGGCATGTTTTTCCTGCCAATGACTGGAGGAACTCCATGATTTTAAATGGATGCTGATACTTGATCTAGAAGTGGAATTTGTTATTTACTGGAATGTTTTTTTGGTACGCATAGTTCGTAGTTAGATGTTCTTCTGTCGCTGTAGATGATTCAAAAAAACTTTAATGCGTTCTCTGCCTGCTCGCTTGATCCTAGCTGAACTTCATACATTAAACTTGATTTTACTGTTTAACATTATCCTCGTATATCTGGAGAAACTTGTAATTGCTAAGTCCGGTTAAAATGGCTCAAAACCAAGGTCCTCGAGTCAGGTTTACACCTTTTACAAGTCTAAATGTAATGTAGCAGCAGATGAATTGTGGTTTTATTTGCCGTTGTGATTTTCTGTTTTCTTTTGTCGTAAAACGTGTAGTACATTCTGCATTCTCTCCTACACCCGAAGGTCCCGATAAGCGCTTGCGGTGTTTAATAAGTAGACAAGTTAATCGTGTCTTTTGTTGCTTTTGAACAGGGTCGTATTTACTTCGATTGCATTCAGGAGAGAGTCACGCGGTATATATGTAAGCTAAGCTCCATCATATACGTATATGTAGTAACTTGATTGTGTTGGAGAAGGCTGCATAATATTAAGTCGAATTTTTACATATGTTATTGCCAATACTCTGCTCCATGGGTTTCAGGAGCAAGTTGCTGCCTTTTCCATTCAATTGGTACACACACATAAACACATTGAGTTGAGGTTCAGCAACAAATAGCACATAAATTTATGCATTAATCAGCAATAAACTTTGCTAATTTTGTATAGTTTAAAGAATTGTGGATCCATATCGATCTCCATCAATCCTCCATGTCCATCGTTGTCGTTCTCTTCGATTTCTTGACGCTTCTGTGAGAAATTCCATGAGCAAAAGTCTCCACAATCCGCTTCTGCGACTCCAGTATCATTTCCGTCCTCTTCAACTCCATCTCCATTTTCATCTCCTCGATCTGCTGCACAAGATCCATCTTCGCCTTCTCAATTCTCTGAAAACCTTCTCCCAAAGAATGTATCGCCGCCGCAACCTCACCCAGACCCGAATCTCCTTTGTCTTTCGGCGTAATATCCGCCGCCGCTGCCGTTCGTTTTCCATGGAAACCGTCTCTCGTAACAGCATTGGAAGCACCGACATAGCCATTTGATGCAGATCCGGTGAACCTAGGACTAGGGTTAGGGTAATTCGAGCTGTATAGCTTCGCGGCGGCGGGGCCGGAGTTTATGGCACCGGGGATCTTGATCCGAACCCCAGGTGTGGACCCGCTATCTCGAGGAACGTGATTGGATGAAACATCTTTCAGATTGCACAGATGATTGATGAAACCGATGCTGGTTCTGCGGCCGGTGTCTTCTTCGTCGGAATCGGAGGAGGAAGGCGGGGAGGGAGGATTGGTGGATCCGGATCCCCTCTCCATGGCGTGCATCTTCTCGAATAAGACCCACGACGAGGAGAATCGGCGCACAACGCCGCTGGATGCGACCCGCTGGATCTCCGTCCGGTATCTTTTCCGGAGCTTCTCCATCTTATGGCGGCACTGCACGGCCGTCTTCGGCGTCCCTGCGGGGCATCGGAACGCGACGTCGTCGGCCACCTCCTGCCAGTGATTCGCCCGGAGATTCCCTCGGTTGAGGGAATACCACTTGTCTCTGTACGCATCGATGAGTCCCGCCGTCTCTTCCGGTGTCCAGCACGGCGGCGGAAGCCGGCGCGAGATGGGCGATGGCAGGGCGACGGTGGCGGTTGGGATATCTTCGGCGGCCTCCTTAGAGAGTATCGTGGTCATGGTTGGAGAACAGTACGCAATTCGCGGAGGATGTTTGCGGTGGCTAAATGAGTTAAAATTAAATACTGAAGATTGGTGGTGGCGTGTTGGTTAAAGGTGCCCGTAGGGGTGGGCGGCGGTGGGGAGGGGAGGGATCTCGATTCGCGGAAGATGAAAGGTCACCGCTAGCGGAGGCTAACGCGCGCCGAACCCGGGGCGGGTGGAGGGTTGCGCTTGCGCCATCGTGATTCGTGTGTAGTGTAGGGGCTTATCCGTCATTTGCTTTTCTGTTGATTTCAATCTTTTGAAAAGAGATTTTTAGGGCTTGGGCCTGGGCCGATGCCGACGCCAGTGCTAGACCTGGCCGGTTCGGACTGTCGGTTCCGGCTGCTAAGAAATTCTGGATTGGATCACTCGGCCAGATTAATCAACCCTAATTTAATCGGCGGTCTTGTCCGGTCTTTGGTCTAACTTTTTTTTTTTGATTAATTTTTTTAAAAAAATCCAACAACTGGCGGGCCGGGGTTGGGGGAAGGACGGTTGGTTCTGATCCTTTAAATCATGATCGGGATGGGACTGCCGAACCACCAATCCGATCCCGGTCCACGCTCTATTTTGCACACCTTTAGCCCGTACATTAAGGGTAAACAAAAAATCGTTTGTTATTCGATTAATCAAAGAATGATTGGACAACCAAATTGAATAATAAATTTTTTTTGATTATTTAATTTGATTTTTGGTTATAAAATATTATAATTGAAATTTTTTGTTTGATTTTCGGTTATAACCAATCTATTTCGATTATTACCAGTTGATTTTTTTATTTTTTTATTTTAGGGTATAAGATAAAAAAATTGAATTTTAAAAATAAAATATTTTTTTTTGATTATTCGAATCGATTATGAAATGACATAACTAAATGATTCAGTATAATTATGATCATTATTGTACCGAATAATTGAATGGTCACCATCAGGCCTTAGCGTTTATTGTCACCACTTACCTTCTTGAGTTCTGGAGAGCATTTTTCTAAAAATATAATAATTCATTCTTTAAAAATATTAAGAAACATATTAGTTTTAATAACAAGACCTCGATATAAAGGGAAATGGTGTGTTTTCAAACAATCAAATTGAAATTGAAACAAAACTTTACAAATGTGTATTTGATCATTTTAATAGTGATTGTGAAGAAAAACGTTTTAAATTTTTGAATTTCTTTTTTAAACCCAAATCAGGTAATTGTAGATAACTGATTGGGTTTAGAGTTCGGAAGATCCATATTTAGCAAACACGAACTGTTTGGGTACCCTGCCCACATTCCAGCCCTGTAAGAGTAGACAAGCTTGCACACCTTTATGGCCTGAGTTTGATAAATGATGTAGCGCACAAATTCTTGCACATGAATTTCACAAGAATAGTGAGCTCGCACGTTTAACACCAAATGAACGATTGAGATTGATATTTAATACATGATAATTGGTCTCAAACATGTGGGATCTATCATTCTTGTGATTTTTTTGCTAAAAATTCGTCAGCTATATCATTTTCTACAAAGACGACGACTTCAAGTTTACTATTTCTTCCTCTTCTCCATTAGACTTTGCACATGTCCCATGTTCCAACTGGCAACTCGCTTTCCTTGTCTTCAATACTAAAAATAACAAAACAACAAAAGCACAACTCCACAACTCTGCAATAGATCGGATCAGTCATGTCTGCCTTCCATTCCACCCTTACTTTTTTCAAATTGTAAACAAGAATGTTAGAACAAGAACGTGCTCAATGATCAATCAACTAACCAACTGTACATCCCAACGGGATAATCAAGGAATCGACAGAGAAGAAAAAAATAAGGAAGATAAAAATATCAAATCAACATAAGGCCAAGTGGCCATTGGAAAGAAGCTTGCAATCTTACAACATAGCAAAATGAAAAAAAAATATTTCTACCCTAAATTAGAAGAGAAATCGTTGCTTGCTTGATCTTAAACAGCAACTTCTTGTTGTCGTTGTTGATGTGAGGATTCCTCCTCGTTAAAGCACAAATGTAGCAGTTTTTCTTCCTGGTATAATGAAGATGGCTCTTGTGCAATACTGAGCTGAGGCTGGATCATCATCATCTCTCTTTGAAGATAGGAACAATAGGTTTGGAAAGTGGTGGTGGTCACATTCAAATTGAATCCCAATCCGAATAGGAAGTCGATTTCTAGGAGGTTCATCTCCATCGTGCTGATCCCTCCGACTTTAGCATAATACGCGTTGTTGTAGTACCTGAACACACACAAGTAAACCCGTGTTAGCAAACTGAAAAGCCAAAAGTCAATTTTTGAGTATATTTTCATAAACATATGCGAACACAAACTTAAAAATATAAACAAAGTAGCAAGTGATCCTTGATATTTTGGATACAACAAAAATATGTACTAGGTGTTCCTTGTTATGAAAGATTAGGATTTTAATTTGTTAATGTACAATTTCACTCTGCAAAAAGTTGTGATGAAGATGAATAGTGCATTCGAAGTCCTTGTTGGAGTGTGTGTAGCTATCAGTTATGAATGCGGAATGGATACACTCATTAGTAACTTTAAAGACCACATGCATTTAACGATTGAAAATATGTAAACATCGAAGAAGACAAAGCTAGGGTTAATTTACAGCTGGCTAGACATTGGCGGGTGGAAATGATAATCATGAGATTAAGATGAAGATTAACCATGTTTTTTGGGGTCCACTGCAAATAAAAGTAGAAGAGTGATTGATAATTCTGTTAGAATTACATCAAAATAGTTTTATTAAATTTCAGTATTTTTATTAGTAAAAGTTACTGGAACTCAATGCACTCAATACATATTTGGGTCGTAAATAATTTATTTATACAATTCCAAGGTAAGACTGCATATATCTAAACTTCATAATGTGTACGTTACATTGTGTTGTGTTTACTAAGCATATTCTTTTTCATAAACGGATAAGAAGAAGTCAAGAAGTAAAACTCATTGCTATTCCTATCGTGTTAGTGCTTGTAGAAATGTTTGATTCTCATTAGTCCATACGTTCAAATATTGCTATTCTGCGACGAATCTCAAGCGATCAAAATTACCCATTAAGCAAATCATGCAGATTAAAATGAAGAAACCAACCAACCAACTCACATGTCATCCATGAATTTCGCTGCAACCATGACACTCGTGATGAGCATTCTGTGAACATTGAATGAATTCAATGGCAGCTCCGTCTGCATCTGCGTGAACCTGTCGAGATACACGTAAGCGACGACGTAGCAAGAGGGACTGCAGTTTGCGTATTTGAAAATCCTCTGTAGATAGCTGTGGAGGGAGATGGCGGGCCTAGCGAGGCCATGGAAGACGGAGAGTTTCTCCGGCTGGGTGCCGCGACGGAGATCGTTAATCTCCGCCGCGCGGTGAAGGAGAGAAGAGAGGACCTGGATCAGCTTCGGCATCACGCTTCCATCTGCCATGGCTGCCCGAATGAAACTCTCTCACTCTTGGAGTTGGATTATCATGTGAAGGGGAATTTATATATAAATCAAGCAGATGTTGGACTTGGATTGTAGGATGGTGGTTTGTTTGCTGAGTTGACCAAAATGCCCTTGGGAGTTAAGATGGCAAGGTGCCACTTTTACGAATCAGTATTAATAGAATCGTGAGGTCTTTGATCCGAAAAGAATCCGGATGGTATAATTGTGTATGGCACTATTATGCTATGAAATTTCTATGATGGGATGTTACATTATGGGTTACTCAAATGGAGTCCATTGCTTTTTTGAAATTTGAATGATTCTTGTATTTGAACTTTAATTTGAGTGAGAAGGATTGGCTACTCACACTTTTGCAATAAGAAAGAAGAAGAAAGGGGCTAAAGTGGGAAAGCATACACATAAATACATGTGTTGGATCATTTACTGTTACGGAAAAAAATAATTGTTTTTAAAAAAAAGAGTACAAATTTTGAATATTCGATTGTGGCTCCCACAACTCCCACACAACGAAGCAAAAGAAAAGAACTTTTGATATTTTTCGAGGAGGCCAGAATTTTGAATCGGGGGCCAAAAGGGTGGGTTATGTTGTAAAACAAATTACACTAAAAAAAAAATAATTTTTTGAGGGTGGAGTGGGGGCGATTCCCCCTCCCCAGCCCAATATTTGGCTCTTCATTTCATATGCAAAGGTGTTTTTCCCTTTTCTAATTTATTATTCTTTCAAGTTTATAATATAAAGAATAATAGTCTTCGATCGGACCACGAAGCGAAGGAGTCCCATGTCGTGTGATAAGTGAAGTACACTTCTTGCCTTAATTAGTGACAGATAGACAAAACAAACACCGTTGACCATACTGCCTGCAAAATTGAAAAAGACTTTTTTTTTGTTTCTATTCTGGAAAATCTACAAGTGAAATATATAGTTTCCCAACTTATTTTAACCTACAAAACTCACATGTAATTATATTCATTATACTTTTGAATAGTAATCTTGATTTGGTTGAGATTATTTGAAGAGCTTATATTATACAAAACAAATGAAGAGAGGCAGACATCTGATCTGACTTTCCATTCAGAGAACATGGTGGCAGTACATCATGTGTTTAAGTACTATGTTTATGAACCACCACAACAAATGATTTAATATAAAATATCAGAGTAATGGCTGAGATCATGCATTTATTAGCCAATCTTTCCTTGGATTGGTTACACCGTTAGCATTCGGTGCAGATTGTTCCAGCGGTTGACTCCTCTCGACACACAGGGCTTGCCTAGTGAGGTCGAGGGTTCTAGTTCTACTGGACGCAATTTGCTGCAGGATATTCTGAGGGGATTAGTCGACGGGCCCCTGGGCCCAAAGGATACCCCGATACTATGATCTGGTTCTCTGTTATCCTCATTACTTATAAAAAAAAAAAAAAAACTTTTGCAAGTGCACGCACCGAGTCTTGGATTTGAGGGTAGTATTGAGAAAAATATATATATATTTCAAGTAGGTTGCACAAATAAACTAGTGTCTTCGTACTATGTTATAAGGGTTAGAGATCCGTGGTGTGTTGTTGTACTATTGATCTTTTGGTGATATTGCATTTTGGTGGATCTAAGGATCCTGTGATTTTTTACCTCTTCATATCGAAAGGGTTTTACGTAAATCTTAGTGTTTTTCTTTTCAGTATTGTTTCATTGATGATAACTCCATATTCGATTCTAGTTATTTGTGCTCCTAACATATTCTTGCAAATTGAGGAGGTTATTTATTTCCGCAATGCTATTGAATTATATTACTCTTGGCAGTTTTCGCCCATCAGGAGGTGGTACAGTAGGTGGCGCCGAAGAGCGGAGCGGCCACGTCTAGAAAAATGCCACGATCCAAATAATTCGCCAAGTAAATGGGTGGTTCGGTTGTCGGTCGTCGAACCGCCAATTTTTCTCGATTGCCGATTTTAAAAAATAAAATCGTAACACAAACCACCGATTGTCGGTTTCCTCCAGTTTCGATTGTCGTTTGATGATCTCATGATTTTGAGTGATTTCATGACGGTTACGACACAGTTGATAATACGATTGTAATATCCGGTATAACCGACTTTTTTTAGTTTATTTTTAATTTTTGTAATTACTCTATTTTTTTTAAAAAAATTTACTTATTATATATTTGTAATATAATATAAAAATTAAAATATATTATCAAAAATTGCAAATTATTTACATTTGTAATTTTTATTTTTATATATTATTAACATGTAATATAAATAGAATAATTATATAAAATTAGGCTAAAATTATAAATTATAAATATATAATATAATAACATAATAAACTTATCTAAAGCTATAAACATATAATATAATATTTATAATCTAAATTATTTTTATATTTAATATAATTAAGAAGAAAAAAAAGGAAAGGGGAGAACTTGAATTTAATTATAAATGAATTAACATTTATAATCAAATTGTCTATGTATCATTCACGCATGTATTCATAAATGAATCAAAGTCCACGCAGTTCTCTAATTTCTTATATTAATTACTTATTTGATCACTCGAGATCGATTGGTCTTGATGTACTTGCTGATTCCGTATCTTTATTTAATTCGAATGGATCGCCTTCAACGGGCGGATATTCTTGATCTCTATACTGCGCTGCCATCCAATCCTACAAACACGTTTGATATTTCAAGTTCCAAGGGCTTAAGTTTGAACGATGGTCGTTTAACAGACAACCTCCCCTGGGTAAATACTTGTTCTACGGCGACTGTTGAAACTGGGCATGCTAAAACCTCTTTTGCCATGGTCGATAATATTAAAAAATCTCGTGATTTGCTCCCCCACCAGCAAAAAATATCAAACACATTGTTATCCTCTTCTATACCTATCTGTACAATCTCAAAAGTAGTAGATAAACAATGGTCAAGTTCCAGTGTGAAACTTGACGAAGGTTCCATAGAGTTCCCAACCTTGAGGTTCAACTAGAACTACTTCCACCATAAACAGATATCCTAGAAAGTCGAGTCATAATAGCTAAGCAAACTTGATATTCTAAATATAACTCATTTAATAAATTAGTTACACTTTTAATTATTTTCTTATAATCTTTAATTGGTTCATATTTAAATTTACAGTAATAATTTTTTGAATACGTTGTTAAACTTTCTAATTTAATGTGTGGTTTTACGACGGCTGCAACTAGGTTAAGTTGTGGTATATTTAAAAGATATTTATACTATTTTTCTCTAATAGCTTCTAATGCAGGCTGTAAACCAGTTTCCTTTTCATAATTATGTATCATTTTTTCTATATCAACACAAATAAGAACAATAAGATGCAAAGTGAGCTTATACACATGAGATAATTCTTTGGTATAATCATTAAAATATTTTAACAATACTAAAAGTTTTTCAGTACCTTTCCAATTTACCGGATATAAAGAGATATGATTGCAGAATGTATTAAAAATCTACACATTAACTCTTTATAAAGAATTGTTTGATTAAGCATATGGTAAGTTGAGTTCCAACGAGTCGCCACATGATGTGATTGTTGGAGGCTCGAGACAAATTTGAATTATTGCATGGTTTAAAATAATTGAATCATGCAATTAGAATTACATCAAAGCACAATTTCATAGTTTCTTCTAATCAGAGGCACAAACATGGTTGGATCGGTTTGAAAATTTAACTAGAATCAGAGGATGCATTGAGCGTCTTCATGTTCAAAGGACATTGGATTTGAATGATCCGATCGTGAGATATAAATTTTGGAACAAACTGTTTTTGTTCATTCACAATTTGCTATTCACAGTACTGCGCAACCTCTGATTTATTGTTGATTGGAGGTCTCAACATATTCCGATCGAGTTGAAAATCTATCTAGTGAAAAATGCCGTATCAAGCAATATTATGACAAAAGAAAATCAAATTCTAACGGTCTAATTGTGGGATAAGAGTTTTGGAACATACTATTCTCAAAACTGAAAGTTGGCACGCGAGTTATTGAGACCGGATCGAGCTATGGGAAGTCGCACGTGTCGGAGGTCACAGCCCCTGCTAGAAGATGTCAGGATGGGTATTCATTTTCTTTATTAGGTCTTTTAATTAAAATAGTCCATTAGTTTGTGAGAATTTCGACTTTTCATGTAATTAAGTCATTTCCTACTTTTTAGGAATTATGTTAAGATGAACTTCTTACTTAGCTAAGGTCCAAATTTAATAGAATTTAAATTAGATAGGGCTCAAATAAAGTTTAGGAATTAGAATCCTAGGCCCATTAAAATTATAGGCTATATAAAGGCCGATTTTGCCCCTTTTCAAGAAAAATATTTGACGTTAATTTCATTATGAGGTTTGAGAAAGATCTCTTTGTTTGTTGAATTCCTATCCTGAAGATAACTAGGTTGCATGCATTCTAGGGTACATGTAAATGTTGATTATTTGATCTCATATTTATCATATAATAGATCCCTAGGTAGACGTTTGATTGAATATCTGGTTTAGATTCGTTTATAGTATAGTAGTTGACTAGGGTTTGATGTTCAATTCAATGTTTGATTATATTTCTATGGCACAATACGCCTCTTCCATCTCCGTTACTTTTCATTCTTTTATTTCTTATAACTTTTTGTTGGGTTGCACAATTTATCCCTTTTGTTGTCTAATTTTGAAATTTGCGCCATTCATATATTTATGTCGATACAGGAATAAGTTCTCAACTCAACGTTTATATTCCTCGATAAAAAATTCACATCACTACATCTACGCTAAATTTAATGGCCTTAAGCATTTTATGACAAATCTAAACCATCGTTTCATTACTTTTGGTCTATTTGCTACAAAATTTATAGCTATTTTAATTAGATTGATACTTAAATCAATGCAGTTTAAAGTATATTGTACACAAAAATTAATAGTATGACAAATACATCTAATATAAAATAAACGACCACGAAACAAAGAATCACACAATTGTTTTAATTCAGGTATAGATGCATCATAGGAGACGCATTCTCAAAAAAACACTATATTTGTTGTTGTAAGTTATATTATTCTAATATACTTATTATCATGTAACTAATATTAGTTGAATTATGTGTTTCATCAAAAATCCTATAAGCTATTATTATTTTCTGAATTTTTCATTCACTATCTAGTCAATGACAAGTTACCCCATATATGCATGTTTCCACCAATGATCAGACCATATATTACAATATATAGAGACCTTTTGATTTTGAAAGAAGTTGACTTAATTTTCGCTTTAAAAAAAAAACATTTTTCAATATCAATAGTGTGTGATTTACGTTTGACCTAACTAAATGTGGGATTTAATCATATTTGCATATAATACTCAAAATTTTGGGACAACTAAAAGAAAAACCCTCCATACAAATTAAATCGACTAGATCATCCTTATTTCTATTTTCATTATATCGAAATAATGAAATACTAGAAGAAGACGTGCCTCCACCTTCACCTCCAACCCCAACTCTAGTTGAACCCCAATTACTCGAAAGTTGGAATTTATTAAGGTCTATTGCATATTCTACCGGATGTATTGTTCTTATATGATTGTCTAGCGATCCATAACCTCCACCTTTAAATTCCCAAAAAATTTAAGTTAAAACTAATTTTTAACTAAAAAATAGCTTAAGCCCCCAAGGCCTGAATCGATTCAGCAAGAACCCAGGTAGCCGATGGAGTCATAATGACCTCACTTAAATACTGACTTTCTAGATAGTACTCGTTATTCCATGTGAGGGCCTAGATATCTTGTGGATAATGATCTTACTTAAATACCAACCCCAAGCAGCCTTTCACGAACAAAGTTGCTACAAAACTTCTTTTGATTTTTCTAAAATAAAATATTTAAATTGATACTAATATTCAATAAAATAAAATTTTATGATAATATTTCATTAAAAAATAGATACATACTTATAGAATTTTAAATTTTTTATCTTTACGAAACTCGTATTATGACGTACAAAATCAGCATTGTGCATAATAAAGGTCGGGGCCTTTTTCTGGAACTGATTTATCGTAAAAGTAGAATCATATTCGATATTTGCTCATCTCATTATCCTGTAAGGTACGTTGACATTGAGTTTGAGGCTGAGAGGTCAAATAGAAGATATCCAGTTCCACTAGAGCGAACAAAATCTTTATCGGACAATTCCAAATCCAACACTTCCAAAGCAATAAAATCAATATTTTCGTTAATAAATTTGTGAAAATGTAGTCTCAAAATTGGGGCGGGGGACGTGGAAGGAGGTAGTTATAAAGAAGGAATATGGGATTTTTTTGACATTTTCTCGGTATAGTAAAAAAATAAATAGAATAATTACTAAATAGAATCGCTAGTAGTTAGAAACCAAGAATTGGACTTCGAACTGCTAATAGTAAATGAGATTTGAGTCTTAAGAGTTGATAGAGAGTAAGAAATCGATGTAAATTAAATAAAGAGGTGTGTGGTATTTATAGAGCTAAAAAATAATATTCGTTACTGTTGAATCGGTGGATAAGCGCTATTCGACCACCGGAATCTAGCGGTCGGGCGACAACGACTATTTTGATTTATATATATATATTTATATATAAACCGTCGGATTCCGGCGGTCGGGCGACAACGGTTATTTTGAAAAATATAATAATTTATTTTTTTATATGTACCGCCAAATTCTGACGCCCAACTACCGGAATCCGACAGTTGAGCGACAACGCTAGTTTGAAACTTTTGTTTATTTATTTATAATACTGGCCAACGCTTGACCGTCAGTCACAGGCTAAATCCACCAGGATCCAACGATCGAGATTTTTTTCACTTTTTTTTCTTGCTATAGATTTTATTTTTTTATTTTTTTATAATATAACTTATAATTTATAAAGTTATAAAATTGTAAAAGTTGTAAAAATTAAAAACTTATAGAACTTATAAAGTTTATTAACTTATGAAAATTAAAAACTTATAAACTTATAAAATATATAAAACTTATAATTATAAAGTTATAAACTTATAAAATTTATAAAATCTCAAAAAAAAAACTTATAAAATTTATAAAAGTTAAAAACTTATATAACTAATAAAAATTAGAAACTTCATTAACTTATAAACTTCATTAACTTATAAACTTCATTAACTTATTGAAATTAAAAACTTAAAATTTACAAACTTATAAAATTAATAAATGTTAAAAACTTATATAAATTCTAAACTTATAAACTCATAAAATTCATAAAAAGTTAAAAACTTATATAACTTATAATATACATAAATTATAAAGTTATAAACTTAAAATTTTTATAAAAGTTAAAAATTTATATAATTTATAAATTCTATTAACTTATATAATATATCAAGCTATTAACTTTTAAACTTAAAAACCTCTACGGGTTGCCCTTGTGATCCAGAAAGTCTCCACAACCTCTTTATACGCCGGAGATTGTGGGTTCGACCCCCATTAGGAACACGAAGTAGGGGCCCAACTCCGATTTTATGACTGTGGCTTACTCGGTCAACCGTTTGCCCGATCTGCTTGGAGAGTCGTACAGGTGGGTCCGTGTGGATTAATCGACAAATAGTCGGATACCATTGGTCATCCAAAAAAAACTTATAAACTTAAAAATTTAAATAACTTATTAACTTATAAAACTTATATAATTTAGTAATTTATAAACTCTATTAACTAATAAAGCTAAACAACTTTTATATTTAAAAAAGGGTGAAGGTTTTAGGATTCATATTCTTTTATTTAAAATTTTTAATTATTCCGGCGATTGGACGATCGTCTGACCTTTGGATGCCCGCCGGTCACAGTTTGACCGGCAAAAATTTTATTTTTTATTTTAAAAAGAAAATTCCAACCGGTTAAAATTTTAGAATAACAATCGATTTTGTTTTTATTAGTTTGTAAATAAAATTGTCAATTTTAAAAACCTAGTTTCAAACTCTGAGCAAACATTTAACTTTTGATTTTGAAAACCGCCAAATTTATTCCGTTTGAGTGATGCTAGTTTCCGGTTAACGGCCATATCTACCGCCAAAGAAAGTTGGAGATCGAAAAATCCCCAAATCTGTGCAACCCTAAATCGCCCACGCCGTGACCAACGGCGAAACCATCATCAGCCGGAGAAGAAACGGCCGCAAAATTGGCAAGAGCGGCGGCATCAGCGAACTTGAGAGCGGAGTACAGGTCACGACAGTTGTTCGCGTAATGCCCGTAATCACGACATATTTGACAGCGGGGTTCGCGGTGGCCTCGGCCACGTCCGCGGCCGCGAGAGGAGTCGCCTGTGCGAGGATGGAAAGCTGAGACAGACGAGGGAACAGGGGGAGGAAACGGCACAGGAGTGGGATACGGTTACTGAGGAGGCAGAGCAGCCGGGAACGGGTTCGGTGGGGGCATGAAAGCCGGGGGCTGAGCCGGTGGGAAAGGATACGGGGAAGGTATATTGGGGACAGCAGCAGCAGGAAACTCCGACCGATTGCCAGGGACTGAGTAAGCAGCCATATTAGAACCTTGAGGAGCCACCAGGGAGGCGGGTGCCAAGGCGGAGCAACAGTGGCGAAGGCTAAGGCAGAGAAGCAGCACCCGAGACAGTTCGGTGGTAGAGGGCATGGAAGTTTTCCGCCCGAGCAATGATATCACGAAACGGAGGGCAACGGATCCTGAGAAAGCTGTGAAATCTGCTCACCAGTGACTTTGATCCAAGGGGGAGATGGGCCCGCTAGAGCTGGTCACAGAGAAGCAGAAACTGACGAGAGTAGTGCTTCAGAGAGAGGTGATTTCGCTGGAGTTGTTCTAAGTCATCTCGGAGACCAAGTTCTGAGAAGGGTCGCTGCTACTAAACTCGTGCTCCAAACAGCT
Organism: Pinguicula moranensis; assembly: GCA_028565015.1. Lineage (NCBI taxonomy): Eukaryota > Viridiplantae > Streptophyta > Magnoliopsida > Lamiales > Lentibulariaceae > Pinguicula > Pinguicula moranensis. The sequence goes on from JAOWBN010181208.1 coordinate 16,904, forward strand.
ATGGAGAAAAATAACGAATGAGTTTGGTGATATAAGGAGAAAAATAATGAATAAGCTGGTCACAGCACAGGTAAGCTTGCCATTAATA
>JAOWBN010181219.1:0-16989 GCA_028565015.1 Pinguicula moranensis
GATTCGTCCTCGAATCCAAATCTTCATATAAATTAGAATACTCTGCATAAGCTGGAAATAAGATTGGAATTCCTATCGAATATCGTATCAGTGATTTATGAAAAGAATTCGTCACTTGAATAATCCTATTGTAAAATTGTTTCAATCGAACTCCAAAAGATAAGAATTCGTAAAAACCGACGCCACTTTTCTCAATACAAGAAATAATAAATCGAAAAGAATATAAAAGCAAAGAATATGTAATCTCACAAGTTCATAAACTAAAACAAAGCTACCAAATGATGAGATTGTTCATCCTATTTATAGATTTCCAAATTCGAACTCTAGTCTAAGACATGGCTAGCAACGTGCCATTAATGTGCGAGATCGCATGCTAGATCGTGTCACAGACATGTGCTAGTGCGGCCATCACGTCTTGATCGTGTCCTTGGAGATGTGATGGTGCAGTCTTCACATTGTGAAGTTGGAAGGTCTCATTATCGACCGAGAGTTCATTGTGGGCCGTAACGTTTGTGCCTTGAAGGGCCACGGTCTCGCAATATGTTCAAACCAAATGGACAAGTTGTGGGCGTTTTGTCCCTCCTTCACGACTCATATCATCCACATCCAAAATGCCTTGGATTAATAGTTCAAGACCCTCCTTGAACTTCTTGAGCCTCGTTCTCGTCATTGGCCTCTTTGCAAACTCCAATGAATCGTTTCCTCTTTGAAGTCGCGTCTACTTGCCTTGTCATGTCCTCGTCCATGGGTGTTTCGGTTATGGTTGCAACTTGTGTTGCATCGTTCCCTCCCTCTTCGAAAGATTTGTCCTCAAATCCGAATATGCATCAAAATGAGATAAATTAGCAACATTAAAGGATACACTTACATTATACTCATCGGGTAGGTCAAACTTGTAGGCATTGTTGTTGATGCGCTCCACGACTTGGAAAGGGCCATCTTCTTTTGGCATCAACTTGGCTTTTCTCTTTTACGGGAACCTTTCCTTCTTATATACAACCAGACCCAATCTCCAGGCTCGAACACCATTTTCTTCCTTCCCTTGTTGGCTTGTTGGACGTAATGGCTCATCATCTTCAAAATGTTAGCTTGGGCTCTCTTGATGAGAATGTACGAGCCCACACATACCTTGTTGATCCTCTAAAGGATATGGGTGACCCAATGACCCGTGCAAGAACCAATAAGATGAAGGAAGCATTGAACATATTGCTAGAAGGCGTTAAGAAGTAAGAGGACGCCAAACTAGATGTTGGCAACTCATGGATCAACATGATCGAGTTGGTAGAGGCCAAGAATGCATGCAAGGGCCATGACCCCCACCCAGATTGATGAATCCCAGAAACCAAGATTGATTTTCGTTAAATACTATTAAATAAAATAGGATTAAATTTCTGCCCTTTTCTTTAATTAGGGTTGGACTAGTTTTCTTATTATTTTAGAAATTTCTTATATAGGGATTTTAATTAGGGATACCTTAGAGACCTATTTACCCTTTTGTAAGCCTATTTAAAGGCAACTTTCTCATTCTTGATAACAGATGTTAATTAATGAAAATTACAAGCTTCAGAGGGATCAACGTTGTTCGTTAGATACTATTAAATAAAACGAATGTAAATTTAGAGGATTAAATGAACGCCTTAGGGTTCATGTAAAGGTTGATCCTTTGATACTCGTATTTATCATAGGGTATATTCTCGGGTAGGCGTTCATTTAATCCTCTGGTTTACATTCGTTTCTAGCGTAGTAGTTGGCTAGGGGTCGATGTTCCATGTTTAATTGGATTTCTACGGTTTAATACATTTATTCCATCTCCATTTATTCCCATCATACATTCTGAATTTTATCTTATTTTTGTTTCGTTCAGTTTGATTTTAGTGTTAAGCTTGTATCTCTTGCGCAAGAATAAGTTTCCGACTTCATGTTTTCGTTCTGTGAACAAAGATTTACATCATCTCTCGTGCAACGCTTTCACCATTTCGGCTTTCCTTTTCCCGTCTAGATTGACATGTTCACTTACAGGCAAAGGGATAAGATCTAATGGTGATAGTGGATTGAAACCGTAGACAATTTCAAATGGAGTGAATTATGTGGTCGAGTGTCCAATTTTATTGTATGCAAACTCATTGTGTGGCAAACATTTCTCCCATTGAGATTTTGCGACTAATGCATGTAATTGTGTTGACAAGTTTCTGTTAACGACCTCGGTTTGCCCATCCGTTTGAGGGTGGCATGTTTTTGAGAAAAGAAGTTTTGTGCTAGCTTACCCCGTAATGTTTCCAGAAATAGATCAAAAAATTTGTATCCCAATCCGACACAATGGTCATGGGCATTCCATGGAGTCGCACTATTTCCTTGAAAAACAATTGAGCAATATGTGAAGCATCATCAGTCTTATGTCACTATAGAATGAATCATTTTTGAACAACTACAACAAATATTGAATCTCGTTCCCTCTTTGATCTTGGCAACCCCAATACAAAGTCCGTAGAAATGTCTATCCAAGGTTCATTTGGGATGGGAAGATGTGTGCACAACCCGTGCGATTTAAGCCATGACTTAGCTTCCTTACATGTAATGCACCTTTCACACATACGTTTCTTGCAAAATCCCTAAGGTTTTTGCTACCCCAAAGTACCCCATAAGTCCTCCTCCGTGAGTTTTCCGAACAATCAAGTCACGTATAGAACACTTAGGTATGTAGAGTTTATTTTCTTTGAAAAGATAACCTTCGTACCTATAAAACTTTTGGAATGTAACATGCTCACAAGCTTTGTTGTGTTATGCAAAAATTCACAATGTAGAAAATTAAGTTTATGTACAAATGTGAAAGAAGAAATAGAAAATACAAAAAACAAAGAAAATAAAAACACATCCATGGAGCTCAACCTCCCCTAGTAACACTTGGCATGTGGCTGAACAAACACCTGAACAAATCCCTCGAACCCAACTTCAATCTCTCTATATATGGCTTCCACCCTATTACAGTTTCACCTACAATCATCACATGTCTGACTTTTCCATACTCTAGGAATGAGATTAATGCAACATTGATCCAAATTTATAGCTTCTCAGAACCTCAAATGTTTTGCTAGTACATGCCTCTACAAGCCTCATTATTGTCAACTTATAAGAGCATCTCTTGTACACAATTCAGCTTGTAGTAAAAACATCAACTTATTAGCCTTGTGCAGGAGTCATAACTGTGTGCTTTGCTCAGCTCAACCTACATATATTGATCTGATGCCGTACAAGAGTCATAACTATCAACATATCAATCACTAAGATTGGTACACAACTTAGCCTACTCGCCTGATAGCCTGATTAGTTGTAGGATTGTTCTATGATTCCCATTTCTAAGCAGTGAAGGACAAACAGGATGAAGGTTGTAATAACCAAACTTTCAAGTTGTAGGGGAACGGATTTTTTGTTCTTTATTCTCTAATCCATGACCATGTTCTTTTTTCCACACTAGGGATCCCAATATCTTTGTTCATCTATCATAGAGCCAGGATCTGATATGTACAGTCTGTTTTAATGAGTCAAGGAAACTCTTTCTGGAATGTTGGCAGTTTTGTTAGATGATCGAATCTGGATCTTTTTGCTGCTGCATCCAGTCTTGGAGTACCTACCAAATGAACAAACTTACTGGATAAGTGCTTAATACATAATCCAATGTGACCTAACCTACGTGGCATCAAGGCCATATAAATGTTCAGAAGTTTCCTGTTCAATGTGACAGAATGTGCATCCTATTTCCTGTCCTTCAGGTATAATGTGTATCCTTAATATAAATTCTTTGATAGGCAGTGCATCTTGTATCAATGTCCAAGCTAGAATTGATACCTTCATTGGGGAATATCTGTTCCATATGCATTGTTGTTTTTTTGCTTCCTCATTATTGTATGGAGATTGTGTATCTGCAGAAATCCTTTTATATGCATCCGTCACAGTGTACCTGCCATCTTTACCTCCTTCAAACACATAACAATCATCTTCTATCTCAGTCAGTGTTGTGACCTGCAAAAGATATTGTGGACAGGTTAGATCAGAGAGTTAAATATCCCTTAATGTCCTCCTCCAAGTCCATATCCATGTCCAAATACCATCTTCCCCAAATCCCATGTCTGATATTGTGCTATATCTGTGAAATGCAACTCTGAATAGTCTAGGAAATTTCTTAGCCAGTGAAGTGTTGTCCTGTCATTAATCCATCCAGAACCTAGCCCCATTACCACACCCTAACTTTGCTTTCATGCTGTCACAGAACCTTGTATGAGATAATGTATCCTGTAAGTTATTCCACCAGTTTGAGGCATATGGCCTTCCCCGTTGTCTACCTCTAGAGTCCTCTAATGTTCACTCAATTTCCTCAACTCTCTAAGTTCTCCCACTGATAAGATGTCATTACAACCATACTTGGATCTCAGAATCTCCATTGACATGCTCTTCTCATTGTTTAAGATCTTGTCTCCCCATTTTCCAAGTATTGCCTTGTTGAAGGTACTGAGACTACGCACCCCTAGGCCACCTCTCTCAGTTGGTGTGTCAATTTTTGTCCCATGAGACCCTACACATTTTTTCTTGTCTTTGCTGGCTCCCCAGAAAAATGATCTCTGAATAGAGATGAGTTTCTTGATCACCAATGAAGGAGCCTTAAAGAAAGCAAAGTGTTGGGATTTATAACCCTCCCAACTATGTGTTTTTGAAGGCCCAATGATTTTAAATGGTTTAAGCCCATTTAGTAATATAACTTGATGGTAGATAAAACACATACTTGTGTTTGTATGTATGTGAGCTCGGTTTTGTAATAAAACCTGCACCCCAAATAGAAAAGAAAAACAGCATTGTACAGTTTTAGTTTTATTAGAGTTTGTAGGTTCGAACTTTGTCCGATCAGCCTAAAATTTTGACTGGAGTTAGAATCCTCGTGTATATATATTTTTTTACAAATGATATTGAATTCCAACGGTTGGATCGCCAGTTATTCGATTTCGAATAGACTGCTCATTTTTGTATTTTACACGTTTGATACTGTATTGTGATTCCAGTGCCTTCATATTGTGTTGTAAAGGTTAGAGATCCATGGTGTGCTGTTGTACTATTGATGTTTTGGTGATATTGGATTTTGGTGGGTCTAAGGATCCCGTGATTTTTTACCTCTTCACATCGAAGAGGATTTCCATGTAAATCTTGGTATTCTTCATTTCAGTATTGTTTCGTTGCTGTTATCTTCATATTCAATTTTGGTTATTTGTGCTTCTAACAGATTCTTGAAAATTGGTGAGTTTGTTTATTTCCGCTGTGCTATTGAATTATATTGGTCTTGGCAGTTTCCTCCCATCAGAGTAATATCGGAGCGAGGTTGGTGGTTGTTGATTTGCTAGAACTATGGAGGCAAACACTAAAAAGATGAATTTGTTGAATGGCATAAATTATCACATTTGGAAGGGTATAATGAAGGATCTTCTATTTGTGAAAAGTATGCATTTGCTAGTGTTTCTTTTGATAAGCCAACGACCAAGAAGGATGAAGAATGGAGTTTTGAGCATCAACAGGTTTGCAGTTTTATCAAAATATGGGTGGATGATACAGTTAGAAATCTTATTGAATGCGAAACAAATACAAAGACACTCCGGAATACAATTGAAAAGTTGTATGCTTTCAAGAGATGTAACAACAAGTTGTATTTGTTGAAGTAAATGATTAACTTGAGATATTATGAAGGTACACCTATTTCTAGCCATGTTAATGAGTTTCAAGGTGTATTAAATCAGTTGTCTAATGTTGGTGTTACCTTTAAGGATGAGATACTTGGTTTATGGTTGCTGAGTACTTTACCTGACTCGTGAGAGACATTTCAGGTTTCACACACAAATTTTGCTCCTCATGGTAAGATGTCCTCTGATTATGCCAAGAATGGAATTCTAAATGAAGAGATCAGTCGGAGGACTCAAGGTTCTTCGTTGTATAATGAGGTCTTAGCTAGCTATAGAGAATAGGGGGAGAAATCCGAACAAAGGTCAGGGTAATAAAGGAAAAGGTAGAAGCAAGTCTCAGTCCAAGTATCAGAATGTTGAGTGTCAACACTGCCACAAGAAGGGTCATTTAAAGAGTCATTGTTGGCAATTGAAAAACAAGATGAATGAGAACAATAAGAATTCAGAAAAGTCTGAAGAAGGCAGTGTTGATCGTGTTGCTGTTGCAACTACAACTGATGATCTCCTCCCAGTGTATGATGACTGTGATATTAATTTGGCCTCTGCAGATACGAGCTGGGTAGGTGACTCAGGTGCTACAGTTCATGTTTCTCCCATAAGGGAATTTTTTAGCACTTACACTGCAGGTTAATTTAGTTTCCTGAGAATGGGAAACAATGATCTTGCTAAGGTTATTGGCATTGGAAATATTTGTTTGAAAGTGAACAATGGCTCCACTGTGATGCTTAAAGGTGTTAAGCATGTTCTTGATGTCCAGTCGAATTTGATTTCCATAGGGTTTCAACGGAAAGTGAGAAATCAGCAAAGGGTCCTTGAAGAAGATGTAAACCGAACATACGTGATTTATGAAAAGAATTTGCCACTTGAAGAATCCTATTGAAAACTTGTTCTAATCGAACTCCAAAAGATAAGAATTCGTAAAAAACGACACCAGTTTTCTCAAGACAAGAAAAGATAAGTCAAAAAGAATATAAAAAGCTAAAAGAAGATATAATCTCACAAGTTCATAAACTAAAATAAAGGTACCAAATAATAAGATAGTTCGTCCTATTTATAGAGTTCCAAATCCGAACTCTAGTCTAAGACATTGCAAACAACGTGCCATGAATGTCAAGATCGTGTGCTAGATTGTGTCGCGGATGTGTGCTAGTGTGGCCTTCACATCGAGATCGTGCGCTAGATCTTATCGCGGAGGTGTGCTAGTGAGGCCTTCACATCTTGATCGTATCCTTGTACATGTGATGGTCTTCATGTTGTGTAGTTGGAAGGTCCCCCTATCGACCGAGAGTTCATCGTGGGCTGTAAAGTTCATGCCTTGTAAGGCCACAGCCTCGCCATATGTTCAAACCAAATGGACAAGTGTGGGCGTTCTGCCCCTCCTTCACGGCTCGTATCATCCTCGTCCAAAATCCCTTGGATTAATAGTTCAATGCCTTCCTTGAACTTCTTGAGCCTCACTCTCGTCATTGGTCCCTTTGCAAACTCCTACAAACCGTTGCCTCTTTGAAGTCGCTTCTTACTTGCATCGGTCATGTCCTTGGCCATGGGTGCTTCGAATATGGTTGCAACTTGGGTTGCATCACATAGCATTTTGATTTTCGTCCGTGCATTCGCCGTACCTAGGGTTCACAACCGATTTGAGTTGTTCTCCTGATACATGTAAACTCTAACATCGTAAGAAGATTTAGTTATTTTTGCACTAAATTGCTTTGTTTCCTATTTTTAATAGTTTACTTTACTTGAAGATTTCAAATTTACAGTCATTGCTTCATTGTGCGTACATGTTTCAAAGGATACCCGTAAGATGCATGATGGTTTTAAGGCTTCATTTGACTCTTCCTATGCAAAGGGTTTTGTTATATACGCTATATGTGATGATTTGCATCCTAAATTACACTCAAATCTTGGGTCCACGTTGTTTTATTGATGTTTATGTATGTTGCATGTGCTGTTTTATTGATGTTTTGCTTCACTTTAATGGTTTTATATATGTTTGTGTGCGCTGTAATTGTTGTTTTATTGATGGCTTGAGGGTTTTTTGTGTACGCTGTAATTGTTGTTTTAAATGATGCTTATAATTAGTTTACATGTTTCATTAACGTCTATGTAAGCTGCACTGGTTTATATACACTGTATGTGTTATTTTATTGATGTTTATGTTCCCCGAAAAATAGTACAATCTGTGATGCATGTATTGGACAATACAACATTCCTGGTATGCAAACAAATGTTTGTGAGTATATGTCTATTCTCATTGCATCTGAGAGGCAATATGACTAAGAAAGGGTTGAAAGGAAACATAAGTGAGTGCTCAACCAAAAAACCTGATCCTAGACAAGATTTCATAACAAATGGCCTTCTTGGAGAGGCTAACTAAAGAGACCCACAAACACTATTTTAACAACCTCAGGATGTCCAATGCAACATTCACCAAGCTCTGCCAGATCTTGCGAGTTGAGGATTGCTTGAAGGATGATCAGTACAAGTCAGTGGTTGAGAAGACTACTATCTTTCTTCGCCCATTAGCACACCAGCATAAGAATAGGACCCTACGAATGGATTTTCAAAGGAGTGGTCAGACATCAGTGTCTCCTTCCATGAGGTGCTACAGACTGTGCTGAAACTGAAGTTCAGATTCCTCACCGCTCCTAATTCTATAGACAACGCTTGCAATGACAGGAGATGGGACTTTTTCAGGTGCATATTACTGTTATATAGTATTCTATTCTATCCCAATATAATGTTTGCTAACATATATGATGCGCTCATGGTAGGGATGCTTGGGGGCACTAGATGGGCCATACATGTCGGTGCATATACCCATTGATGACCAACCGCACTACAGGACAGGAAAGTACATTTGGCAACTGTCTTTGGAGTTTGAGACACACAAGGCAAATTTGTATACATGTTTGATGGTTGGAAAGGCTCAGCTACAGATACATGGGTGTTTAGGGAGGCAATCACTTGACGGTTAGGGCTGAAGGTCCAACAAGGTATGTCCACAACATTAGGTAATTACAGTTTTTGGTAGCGTGCAATGCAGTAAGTTAATTTTTGTTGTATGACAGGTTGTTAATACTTGTGCGACGGTGGATACATGAATTGTGAAGGTTGCCTCACACCATATAGGTCCACAAGGTACCATCACAAGGAGTAGGGTCCTGAAAATAGGTGAACAATATACCCATAAGAGATCTTCAATACACGCCATGCTTCAGCATAAAATGTCATTGAAAGGGCATTTGGAATTTTGAAGAAGCACTTTGCGGTGTTATGAAGCCCTACCTTTTACCCAATGGATCCACAAATTAATATTATTCAAGCGTTTGTATTGCTTCATAATTTCATTATGAATGTAACACCTACGGATCCATTGTTGGTTGTCGGAGTTCAGATTGAGGAAGGGAACACTGACACGATGGAGGACACTGAAGAGCACATTCAGTCTGTTCAATCCACATTGGCATGGACTCGGAATAGGGATAAGTTAGTAAACGAATTGTGGGCATTATATAGGATTCAGAGGCAAACTCCAAAACAGACAGAACCCACTAGAACATAATAATGCAACTGCACTTGTATCTGTTATTTGTGACGATCATAATTTTTTGTGTTGATTCATTTGCAGTGTTATACATGGACATAAGCATGACTATGCAACTGTGAGGATTGGGATTTGTCTTTCAGATTGTTGTGTTTGTTTCTAAGGAATTAATGCATCATGATTGTTTTTTTTGTGTCTTATGTTGTTCATCATGCAGGGCTCCGAGTAAGGATTAAGAAAACAACCAAGATTTATCTTATCCTTAGGAAGGAGACACGGAGGCCTACCAAGACACTCTTCGGCTAGTGAGCTAATAAGAAATTGTTCAAGACCTCATCTACTCCACACAAGCAGTCTCCTTCAAAGAATTAAAGCAAGTGAATCGAGGAAGAACCTTTGAAAGATAAGAAAATATATTTCACTCTAGATGAAGAGAGAGAGCAATGGTGCGGACATTGAAGGAGCTTACTCTAGAAGGTTATAATGTTGGCCAAGGGTGGAAGAGGGGATTGCACGATAGGTGGTCTATAAGAATAAGACAACTGATGCAAGACAATAGGATTGTGGCGAAAATGTGGAAAACAAGATGCACAACTAGAGCAAGGATTCGGAAAACTCAGTGGCACTTCAATTGATCAAGAGACGCATACATATGTGGTTGACAATGAGGACGTGTGGAATGAGTTTGCATAGGTTGGACTATTTTCAAGAGTTTTCATACCGGAATTTATTTGTAGGGGTGAATATTGGTGGCGGATGGGCACTATCCGCAACCGACTTCTAGGTGGTGGACGAAAAGACATCTGCCACTGCCACAAACTACCAATCATTATGCCATCGATAACTACCGGTGGTAGCGGTGGCACAAAGAGTGACAGTAGGACCTAAACTGATTTTCCACTCAAAATATGAATCATAAAAATGAATGTTACTTTCTATTGTTTCCAAAAACTGAACATTGATCATCCAATCAAATCTCTACTAGAACACTAATCATATAATACATCCAAACAAAATAAAACCAATCTAAAATCACAGAATTTACTCCACAATAACAGCTTATGATTAGCCTTACTGGATCTTAGATCTCGTTCTCGTGTTCCACCTCTCAATAACTACAAGTGTTTTCAAACCACAATCAATTCAAGATAACACAAATGAGATACATAGGAACACAAAAAAGGCGCACATGATGCTTGAAAATGCCTCAATGCAAAAAAAAAAATTAAATGAGAATTAATTAATTACCGGTGTGTCACTTTTGAAGAAAACAAAAATGAAATCTGTTCAGAGTTTTCATAGTCTGGAGTGAGGAAACCCTAAACGAAATGTGAATTGTGATGTCAAATGTCACATGTCAAATGAAATGACAAAGAAAAAAGTTACGACGTAGAGAACTTGTTACTCTGTTAAGTTTTTATTTTTTATTTTTATTTTTAACAAATGAAACAATTTATTATATATTATGACTGGCGGTGGCGGTGGCTACCCTCAGCCACCAGATCCACCACCGCCACTGACTACCGACTTGGTGGTGGAGGGGTCGGTGGTAGCGGTCCGCCGCCACTGACTTTTGATAGTCACCCCTATTTATTTGTGTTCTAATAGACTAAATGATGCACACCGTAGGTGAACAGTAAATTCAAGAGCTTTATGAGGAAATCATTTCCCTACTATGAAGCTTGGTGTGATTTCTTCAGTCAATACCGAGTGCAAGGATCAGGTGCCAGGGATTACACCGATGCTGAAGAGGATTGTTCTGTGGCCCCAAGCTGCGACGTTGAAATTGATATGGTGGACAGATATCTGTTTGGTGGTAATGAGGAAGAAGATGGTGATTTTTCCAAACAAAAAGATACAATTCCAACTGTAAAGGAACCTTCAAACGTGCACGTTGAAACAAGTGTCAATCACAGCAAGTGGAGTAAGGCCACCGCGACAAGCTAGTCAAGCTTCTACACTAAGGTCGGGTACATGCTTGAACATGTTGATGCTATGTCTGCTAGAGCGGAGAAACTATTCTTAGCCCAAGAAGATAAACTGGAGGAAGAGTCGAAAATGCGAAAGACCACTAGGTTACTCAAAGGTCTTGATGAGTTCGATACACTGAACTTCGAGAACAAGGTGTGCCTTGTAGATCACATTATAATGAACAAGGGGTAGTATTTTTTATGGCATAATCTGAATCATGATGGTCGTGATGATTTTATGAAACTATTATTCCAAGGAAAAATGGGGTCAATGAAGCCTGAAGATTCAAAATAGTGTTGTGCTGGTTCAATTTCTGTCTAGTTTGTGTAATGTGGTATGCATTAGAAACTACTTGAAGGACCATGAATTATGTCTTCTTGTCTAAGAATGATCAGTATGTTTTGTCGAATGAACATGGTTTGTGTTCGTGTATTTGTCCGCATAGTTTGGTTAAGTGGAAGTAACACAGTTGAAGAAAACAAACATGTAAAAATGTAATGCAAGTTCGACAACCAACATATCAAAACCATGTTTCAAACACAATACTCAAATATATGTTCAAGAACATACCAAAACCATGTTTATAAACCAAACTACCAACATATCAAAACACCCAAATATATGTTCAAGAACCTAAACTAAACAAGTCATCAAAACACCATACTACAATACTAGACATGTTTCGAACACAATACTCTTTGATCGAGCGATTCTATACATATACTCAGCCCCCGAAAAAAGGTATTGAGTCAATTACTCATTCACAAAAAGTGGAATCAAGCCTTGCTACACAACCAAACTTTAATCTGAGAGGACATTAAAACTGGGTTCCTGGTCCAAATCCAAACATTGGAATGAGTCAACTTATGTCAAACCAGAAGCTGTAATGAAAAGGGTGTTCAGGGATAGAAAAAATGCGCAGTAACTATGCAGCACTAAACAACCTGATCCTCATTGGCAGTAGGGTAGGAAGGTTGGGGGTCAACAGTAGAGGACGAAGCTTCGGGGTTGCTCCAGTGCACGAAGCTTCGGGGTCAACTACAGAGGACCACTTGACTACATCACGATAATCTGGTAATCCAATTTGTTGTTTTTCGAACAGACTAAAGTCGGTGTACGTTTGTTAACAGACTTGGAAGCGGCGCCTATAGAATTCTTTTACAGATTCACACTTTCTAGGTTTCAATCTTGAACCGATTTAAATCGGGAACAAAAAAATCATTCTCGATCCCGAGCTGACTGTCGGTAATCGGGATTGGGTCGGTAAGTTCCCGACTTACTGGTTTATTTATATTTTTAAAAAGGCAATATTTCATCTATATTTTTTATTTTAAAAAAAAAATATTTCATGATGACAAAAATGCAATGTCTAGCCAAAACAATGCAAGTCTAACCATATAACATAATACAGATTAACAATAAAAACTAAAATCCAACCAAAAGGTCCCAAACCAAGTAGTATGTCTAACAGTCTTACCAAACCAAATTACCAAAGTTACAAAGTCCAACCAAAGTACCAAGCCAAGTATCATCATCAATGTCCAACAAACGCCATCTCCAACCAACAAACAATGGCCAAGAAATTATAATGGCCAACAATGTCCAACCAATCATCAATGTCCAACAGCCACCAACAAACAACAGTCAACCAATCATCATCAATGTCCAAGGCCAACAAGAAATAGCTCAATTAGAAGAAGCATGATATTCATCCTGAATATTAGGTAGCTCGCCGATCCCCTCAAGCATGTTTTGTGGATATGTTTCCATTTCTGCATAAAAAAAATATGAAGTTAAGAGTTAAGACACTAAACTAAAGAAAATGAATTGAAGACACTAATAGGTAATAAAATAGTTATCACATGTATCAAGTCGATAAGTTTTTGGGTCCTCTATCCCATAACAATAAAAGAATATTTCAATGTTAGCCAGTTTTGGGCACAAATTAGACCCTCAGCAGTCCTGGGAGAATGAACTTCTAAAAACACTAAGTTCCACCTATGTTAAAAACCGATTCAGATGGAACAATTGTGATAGAAATAGCTAGAATGTCGTATGTCATTCTAACAAGCAATGGATACTTTGTTCCACCATTCTAAAATGGTGAACCCAGCTATCGGGGGCTCGGGACTTTTACTAAGGAATCTATCCAATTTGGTCTACTTGTTGAATTGTGCAATACGAATCAGATGTACCCACGCATCAGATTCTGGATCATTGCTCGATGCACTTACAGCCCCATGTCGGCATGATAAACCATATAATGAATCGTACTCTTCAAAGAGTTCTGATGTTGTTCGCCTAGCCAATGCAACGTCTCTGGAAGATTCGTCGACGAGTATAATCCTTAGCAACAAAACCTCAAACTAGGAAATCTTATATATTGGTTCAAGAATAGTTGTAACAAATAAAAACATGTTCATTTTCAAAACAAATCAATAAGTATGTATTCATACAAAAAAACAATAAGAACATTAAATACGGTAAGGTTAGAACATCAGTATTTGTTTATCCTAAGCGTCGAGTCATCCTCATTCAATTCTCCCTAATACTTTGCATACTTTTCCTGCATTATCCCTGCCATCTCACTAAACGAAATCATTCGGGCTACTCCTTAAGGTATCTAAATGCCTCTTCAGGTTCTACAGCTTCTTGAAAAATAGGTGTGTGGTACAGGTCTTAGAGGAAGAGAATGCCAATGTCACATCATAGAACACTTTCAGGAAACTTATAAATATTTTGATACGTTCCCATTCGGGACTTATAGGAACCCCCAACCGTGTTCCGTCTCCTATACGCTCAGTCAAATACACCAGCAAGCCATCATCTAACAAAATCATCTCCTCAAAGCTCGATGCTTGTCAACTGATTGAAGCATGGTATAGGTGAAATTCCACCTAGTGCATACACCAAGTTGCAAAAAATTCTTTCCTGTTAAGCACTTGGCTTCTACATACTTCTTGAATGTATCTTCCTACTGAGGGAAAGATTTGACATATTTTACCTTCATTCTCATTTTCATAACCGACGTGTTGAGCTCCTTCAGTCCATCCTGAAAAATCAAGTTCAGGATGTGGGCAACGCACCTCATGTGCATGTTTTGTTGTTGCAAAATAACATCACCCACAACATCAGCAAAACCTCTGGACCTGCCTATCACTCAGATCATCAAAGCATGTAGTAGCGGATGCATTGTCGATAGTAATTGTTAAAACCTTGTCAAATCCCCATTCGCCCAATACGGTGTCAAGTAACTGTGCGAGTAACCTACCTGTGTGACTGAAAATCTTTCAAAACACGATCACCCTCTTATGCAACTGCCACTAGTTGTTTATAAAATATGATGTGACACACATGTAGTTAATATTTTGAATGAAAGTCTAGGTGTCCGTGGTCAAGCAGACCCTAGGACTCAACTCCATTACCTGCCCCCTCAGCAAATTCAACTCTGCCAAATAAACCCCCATGCAGTCTCGCGCAACTATACTCCTAGAAATCATATGGAATCGAGGCTCATGTAATTTGACTAACTTCTTAAATCCATCAGTGTTGTTAGTGGCATAGGGCGTACCAGGGCAACGTGGCGATGGGGCATGCACTCCACGAATCGGGGCACACTAACCCATTTACAACAATACGAACTCCTGAAAAAGAGCCCTTTCGGTACCTTTTACAACCGACGGAGAAAGAGCTGAATGGCTATCTAAAACAATAAAAAAAGGTTGTTTCTTATGTGCGCGCTCTGAAGTGACCCATAACAGTGCGCCGTGTGCCCCACACGCCCCAACGCTCCCCGGTAGCGCCCTCGGGATATCGCTCAGTCCAACCACCTGGGGGCGATATCCGCGTGCCCCGTGTGCGCACCCAACAACACTGAAATCCATCATTCTCTACAATCACGAATGAGTTCATCGTCAATAATGAACTCCGCAAGCAACCTTCTAACTTTCTTTTCATCAAAGATATCCTATCTCATATTTTTCTTCACTTTTCCCACAGTAGATGAAGTATCATAAGTCATCTTAGTCCGATATTGTTCCATTGTAGTTTGATCACTTTTATACTTCACACACTTGCGCGCCCCCAAGAACTAGAAGAACAACCTATCTAAAACAAAAAGAAGAAAAGGTAAAAATTCAGAATTAAACTTAAGTACTCAACTAAAAAATATACAAGGACAAAGGTAAGCAAACAAATAAATAAAAGCCTGGTTTACATAACAAGTCATCAACCTAAGCATGATTTAATCTACCAGAAATTAAAAGTTGCACGGTATATGAAAATGAACCCCCGGTTTCTACTAGAAGCAAGTTAAATTATGGCTCTGAATCCTGAAGTTCAAACTAGTTTAAATCCCAACATTGCTGAGCTCAAGGGCGGGCACAGGGGGGGCCTGGCCCTCCCTGGTCCTTGGGTCATTTCTTAATTTTAGTAGGATCAGTTCTAGCAAATTTTAGTGGGCTATTTTTGTATTGGGCCGCAACAAAAAAATTGTCACAAAAATAGAAAACTTTTCTTCCAAAATCGGCAATCTCGACAGGCAACAGCGACAGTCGACACCCTAAACCTTTCGTTTTCGTTCTCCTCTGGTTCTGCAAATCGAATTCAAGGTAATCTCAGAAATCTATTGGACTGCTACTTTTTTTTGTCAAAATATTGCAAGTTACGGTATTCTCTCTCGCTGAACGGAATGAGGATTAGGTTATTCTCTCAATTGTGATGAATCTTGATTACAAAATAGTTTGTCCTTTTCTGTATGTACTCTACGGCCTACGCTTCATTGATGTTTTCCATTCAGTTTTGATTAATATGATTTTCTTACCCATTTCGTTAAACGTTTCTGGATAATGGAGTGTAAAAAGGTTATCAAATGAATTGTAATTCTAATTGAAATGATTGAAAGAAGCAGTATGGTCTTGTGATGGAATGAAGAGTTCTAGATGGATATCATCTAGGCTTCATACAGGCGCACTGAACAACCCTCAAGCCAGCTCCATGTATTGAACTTAAGAAATTCCACCATTTTTCGTTGAGTGGACTAGCCTTTTGTACAGCCAGTGTCAGAGAGACCAATATGCTGAAGACTCTCCTCTGACCCTGGACAGCCTTTTTAATAGTTATAGAAGATAATTCAAATCTTAGAAAGTTGTTATTTAAGCTCTAAAACTTACTCCTCCATGAATGAGGCCGGTATAAAAGATCTACTATTCATCAATTTCACCATTATTCATTATTTCATTTCTAACGTTTTTTTGAGAACGCTCGGGAACATCCTTGTTGAGCAAAGCAAATAGCTCTTCCTTCAAAGAAATTAGAAATCTGTTCGCCCTTTAATATAATAGAAAGAAAGTGCGCTTCCCATATCTTGACACCTTGTCACCAACTACATAGTGCCTGTCTTTTCTCTTCTTGTCATCATTTAGTTTCATTCGGTTCCTGTTTCAGTGAGTTTGATAGATTGAGACATAGGAGCTCCTACTTGATTTGATTGTTCATGTTGGTACGTTTGAGGTCCATGTTGACATTTGACTACTATTTCTCTAAGCATGTTAAATTTCTTTGTTTTTGTGTAAAAATAATGAGCTATTCAATAATAGGTACTAGCTTTTACTATATAGTCGTCACTCGTCACTCTTCACCATTTTGCCGTTAATAGTAGCTAACTTCTACTATATTCTTACAGTGATTAGAGATGGATGCTTATCGAAAAGCGAAGAAATTAAAAACTATTGATTCATTCTTTCAAAGGAAAGA
>JAOWBN010181241.1:0-16989 GCA_028565015.1 Pinguicula moranensis
GCCTATCTTCTGTTGAAGACATATATTTTGTATAGCTGCATACCTGGTGAGGGCTCCGACAGGAAAAGCAAACTCATCAGCATAGGAAATTGTAGAAAATAATATGGAAACTCATTCTTAAGAATAACCCCTTGGGGTATATATAGTATTACAACTCAAACTCTAACTGACTCTAGAACTATAATTCCTATAGAACTCTATTTAATCATAACTCTATTTAATATCAAATACTAATAGGATGAGAAGCACATCACTTAACAGTTGATTCACAATATCACCATTGTTCCCATAAGTATCAAAGAAAACTCATGTCTTGATTAAGTAAAACATGAGCATATCTTTACGTAATAACAACAGTTTGCCTATCCCCAGTCAGAATCCAACATGAAACCTCAACCCAAGTAGCGACAAACACCCGCAATATAAACAATTGTCAAGTAAGCTCGTTTAAATTTATGAAAGAGATCATCGCCATTTCAAAAGATCAGCGCTGTAGTCACCCAGTAGATTTATAATTTTGGCAAAGAAATACAAATAGACAACGAGTTCAGTTCAATGTGTAGCAGCAGTGATGGACCAAATTGCCATGAGGACCCAGTCGAACCAGTCGGCACACGCAAAGAGCCTAGAGAAGGGCACAACAACCGATGGAGGCTTCATCTCTTCACCCTCACCATTGATCTCATCCTCCACCTAAACCTGCAAAGCTTCCCATGTCCCTATTGTGTTTGGCTCTTAGATTTCTGTAGAAATCAAAATTGATTCATTCACTCAACACCCTATGGCGGTTCCTCAATTTTCTACCGCCCGTCGAAAACACCAATTTTTGCAAACTTGCTCTTGAGTTTGAAATCATTGACAAGTTCAAAATCATTGGAGATTAATCACTATTGTTGACAAATTCCTCGTAGAATCAAGAGCCGCGGAGAAAATGACCGCTGGGGGAATCTTCCCAAACCAGTGCAAGCTTGGAGCCACGCCAAGATCTGCGAGATTATGATCTCCAATTGGAGTTTTTGCTCGTGATTGAATGGGGTGGAGGGGTTCTTCCAGTGAATACGTCTTGGATCGATTTGTTGTTCTTGTAGACGGTGTAAGCCGTGGTCATGAAAGGTAATCGAATCGTGCCTGGGCTCCAGCTCGGTTGCACCGACTTGAGAAGAGCTGCCAAGATGCCGGAGCTAAAACAACCACCAATACAACAAATTTTTTAAACAACAACTTTGGTTCACGGTGGCATCCCATGAGCCATCCCCGCCACATACCCGAACAAGCCCGCACTGGAGATGATGGATCCCGCTGCGTGCCGCGTCCATCGTCATCCTGCTGTAATTTTGACTCCTTTGACCCATCAATTGGGCCGAGAGTCGCCTCATAGCCCTTGGCGGAATATTGAGTTCCTATCAACTTCTTGTTACAATTGGATTTCGTGGAATTGAGCGATGGATAAGAGGTGGCGAAAGACTAGGAGGTAAGCCCCAATTCGAAGGAGGTGCTGATACATATGGAAGACAATGAGCCTTACCAAAATTGGCTTTGTTGGGTAGTGATTTTACCAATGTGACTAGAATTCGTTGCTTTTGGATGGAAGGAGTCGCGTGTCTAGTGAAATCAACCTATCTCCCTTCCATTATAAGGATAGCCCTGGGATGAAAGGAAAGCTTAAGAGCACCTCGATGGTGCCCAATCATTGTGGCCACAGATAAGGGTACGAGTAACCACCATTACTGTAAAATGTGTAGCCCAATAAGCACCTGACCCATTCCTTCACTTCTTTAGTTCACTCCACCAAGTCTGGCCCATGAAGCTCTCACCATATTAAGATTACACGTGGATTGAAGAGGTGGAAGATGGAGAAATAATAATCTCCAGAAGCATGCCAGGGGTATAGAGGTGGTGTCCTTCCACCATATGGGAAAAAACCCAGGCCGTGTACCTATTAAGAGGGGAAGAAAAGAAGAGTTCAAAGAGAAAAGGGGTAACTCTTGGAATCACAGTGAGAGAAAGAAAAGAGGAAAGAAGGAATGGGAACAGAAGGAGAGGAATGTACTAAAAATTCTCTGCCGGATTGTAAAATGTTTGAGTTGCGATAAGTTTATTCCTAGATGAGGAATTCGGCCATGCTACTTTTTGTACATTTTTTTCAACTTATTTCGTACAAAATTCAGAAACAATACACAATTCTCTATCAAAGCAGGTGAATCCGACCACATCATTTTGGCGCCGTTTGTGAAAATCGTTACCAAAGGCTGCTACAATAAAATGGAGCAAGGAAATGGTTCCAGTTCCATCACCCGCCCCTTAGGTCAGTAAAACACTACCGAAATAAATCTAATTTATTTAGTGTTTGATCCAAGAAACAAGTTCCAGTCTGTCAGTGTCCCACACCGATCGTGGGAAAGAAAATGATTGAGTATAAATTGATTTGTGAACTACAAACTGAAAACCTTAGTAAGGTTTTCGGGGAATGATTCACTGTCAATAACTCTGATCACCATTATAAATAACATAATCAATTGGCACGTATAAGTTTTCTGCATTAAATTTCAGAAAAGCAAGCCGCTTCCAAAAGGCGGATAGAGGTGAATGGTCATAAAAGGAGAAATGCTATAGCACACGAATTTACTTCGCACGAATAAGAAAATGATCATTTTATACTTGTATTAAACACACCGCTTCTATTTAACACAGGGGCGAAATTGTCATTTTCCTCATTCGTGCGCAATTCGTGCGCAGTAAATTCGTGCGCTGTAGAAGCTCTGTGATAAAAGCTGTTCGTGGGCATCAAGAAAAAATCATACGAGATAAAGGCCTATTTTACAGTGCTTCTTTATTTTTATTTTTTTGAGAAATTCGATTTTAATTATTTTAAAACTCAATTTTTACTTTACTAAAATTTCAAAAATCACTTTAGGAGAAATTGGCTACAAATACTATATTATATCAAAGCTATATTTTTCAACAGTTTTGTAAATACTTCCTCGATTCTCAAATAGTGATTTCTACACTAAAGTGCTTTTAAAAAGATAAAAGTTCCCCCTAATAGGTTGAACATTCTTTAACAAAAACTCTGTAAAAGAAATTGAAGATTTCGAGCTCTCTTTAATTGGAATGATAAAAAATGATAAACTTTTACTTATTTGAAGTAAGAAATATTTTAACGAAGTTGTCCAATATAAATGATATAAATACACTATATGGCACCATAGAGAATTCTAGGAAGATTTCAAACAAACATATCTTGGGATCAGGTATCAAGTGCAACATTAGTACAAGGATCAAGGGTGGAATTATGGGGGCTGGCTCCCCTAAAAGTTTTGGATACCTTTAAATATATTTGGATCAATTTTTTTTTTAAATATGCTTAGAATATTTTAATGTATTTGAGCCAAATTTTATTCTCCCTTGACAAGGAGGCTAATGGCATCGTCGGCATACTAACAAAGTAGGAAACGACATGTCACAATAAAAGAATCATGTTGAAACAACACCTACCAAAGGAAGTGCAAGAAATATTGTGACTTGAGAGGTGAAACCTTCCTTATTTTCGATATATTTAGCAAACTAAAGCACCCAAAGGGATAAAAGATTTGGAGGAATGATTTAGCCCATGGAGAATGGGACAAAGATGGTGCAAAGAAAGTGAAAATGACAAAAATACCCGTGTGTAAATCATTCCATTGTCAGATACACAAGGGTGTGTCTGACATTTTTTCCTCTCCTTGTGCCATCCGTGTCCCATTCTCCTTGCGCTAAATCATTTCTCAAAGATTTGTAGGTGATGTGCTCTCGCTTTAAACGATCAAGATAGGGGTTTGATGTTATGTATAAAGTTTGTCCCCACCTGAAGGGGCCGTTTAATAAAATGTTATTTAAATAAATATTAGAAAAAGTTGTCCAATATAATACATTAGTTACCTTATGTCAAACAAACTCTGAAAACTGCAAATAGAAGTTCAATTTTTATTATTTTAAAATTCAACATCTAGTCAATTTCTCAAATAAATGCTTTCAACCATTTTTTCTATATACCTTTTTTTAAAAATAAATTTTAAAATTGATTTTTTAACATTTTTTCAAAAACAAAATTTTATTTATTTATCAAATTTAGAGAAATGATATGGCGCACGAATTCTTGCGCATGAATTTCACAAGAATGATGGCCCCACGTGTTTAACACCAAATGAACAGTTGAGATTGGTGTTAAACACGTGAGGATTGATGTTAAATAAGTGGACCCATCATTCTTGTGATTAAATTTAATCACTACTAAAAGAAATGTAAGCTCCCCTAAACAATGCATAAATAAGTAAAAGTTCTATCAAGTTGTCCAAAATAATACCCTAATTGATTTGCTTCGGAAAAAAAAACAATTTTCTAAATTTAAGTTACCCTACCCAAACGGAACCCCCAAATTAGGGTTTGAATTTATGACAACTGTTCCAACACCAGAGAAAAGAAAGCAAGACAAGTTTTACAAATCGGTCCCAAAATTTCCCTCCCCACGCCTGTTACTCCCCCCTCCCCCTCAGAGCCCTATCCTAATGACAAGTTTCTAAAAATTGCAACATGTTACGCAAAAAAAGCCCTAAAGGCTAAACTGAATCCAATCCCTCTCTGCTCTGCTCATCAAGGAGTCTTGAAATTCAGCACCCCACATCGTTCTCGCTCCTTCCCTCAGAGTCTGCAGAAGAAAAGAATGAAGAAAAAGAAGGCAAAACAGTGACTGGCTTTGAGAGTGAAATTCAACTTTCTATAATTGCCAAAAGGTTTTCAAAAGTGACTATCCCACTTGCTGGTCCTCAAGAGGGCAAAAAGTAGGCCATGGGTCCTTGGGTGTGTTAGGTCATGCAGAGAGAAGGGAGAAAAGGAAAGGGTGGGGTGGGGGGTGAGAGGAGTCATTAGTGTCATTGGGAAGATGCACAATTTGCTGAAAAAAGGTTTGCAAAATGAGGGTTCCAAAGATTTTTCAAGTTTCCAATCATATGAAAACACAATCAATGTGGGAGGGGAGGAAGTACAAGAGCGATCGGGGCGTTAAAGGCTTTGGAGGAAGGAACTTTGGACAGAATGCAGAGTGAAGAATTCTGATGCTTTTGCTAAAAGAATGGTCAGCAGGGATCAATTAGACAATCTTGACACACTCGTTTTTGGAGAAGGAAATTCGAAGAAGAATCAGAATGAAAAATGGAGAATGCTCTATGAGGAGAGAGTAGACAAAGGGTTAGGTGATGAGATTACTTGGAATTTCAACCTATAATTTGTTTCAATTCAATGTCAAAAAGAAATTGCGGCACGTCAAAAGAAATTTCTAGATCTTACTCATGGAAATTGCGGCAAGTCAATTAATAATAGTAAACGTTGGTATTTTTTCTGTGGAAGTCTCTTGGAAATTGTAGATTGTTAAGCAAAGTTTTTGATGATGAGCATATTGATTTTTCAGCAAATTTCTCTATTTTTCATTCTAAAAACGCGTTTTAGTTATTCCTGTCTTTTTTAGAATAAATCCCGAAGTCAACTGACTCTGAATTTTTAGCAGTTTACCATTTTTCGTTGATTGATTGATTAGGCGAGATTTGCGTAATTATATTAATTATGGAAGATTGCGAAAATTAAGCAAGTAGTTTGGCTATTTAAGTCCGGCTTGTGGACTTCTTTCTCATTATTGAATATTGTGAAGAAAATTAATTAAACGGAAACCGAGAGCACCGCTCGGGATTCTTTTGGGAAAAGTTCTTGTTTCTTTGTTTTTCCTGCAAATTTCTATACTTTCGAGCCTACAAGATAATCGCTATCTTGTTCCGGCTTCAATAATACCAGTGGTAAGTCCTCGGCCCATCATCCTTTGTTGTCCTCAAGAGTTTTCTTTAGCTGCTCTATGATGGTTCGGTTGGTGATCTCGTTATGTCCATTGGCTTGAGGATTGTACACCAAGGTGAAGTTCTGCTTTATTCCCTGATCCTCAAAACATTCATGTATCCATCTTTCTTGGAACTATATGCCAATATAGGTTACCAGAGTGAGAGGTACCCTAAAGCAGCACACTATGTTTTTACAGAGGAATTTTATGACTTCAATTTCGAAAATTTGGGCTAAGGCCTCAGCCTCTACCCATTTGCTGAATAATTCGACGACCATGATTATGAATTACGCCCGCTTGTTTGTGGGAAGGGCCCTACGAGGTCCATTCCCTACTAATCAAAGGGGAAGGCAATTGAAATGCTCCTCATAGGGGTGGATGACTAATGTCGTAAGTTTCCGAATGCTTGGCATCGAGGGCATTTCTTCACATACTCGGCGGTTTCTTCCTTTGTGAGCCAAAAATAACCAAATCTTAATATATGGTACACTAGGGCTCGTCTGCCGTAGTGACCTCTGCAAGTGGCTTCATGCACTTCCCAGAGGACTTCTTTAATATCCTTGCACTCAATGCTATTGAGCTAAAGTCCTCAATTGATCCACACAAACCTATTGGCTCGGGTTACCAAGCAACGTCACTCCTTTATGTCGGAGTGGAGAATCCCATGGTGGAAGAACTTAACTATGAGGGTCTTCCAAGTTGCACGCGTGTGAAATACTCCTCAAGAAAATTAATAATTAATTGAGGTATGGTGGCCAGGCTCTAGAGGTTTTGCCATCAAATGTATTCACGTCTTCATTTTTCCTGATGAATCCTGCCCGAGAGAGTTGGTCAGCCTGGGAATTCTCCTCCCGGCGAACCTGCTTGAGTTCAAGCTTACAAACTATTTAACCTTTTCTCGAAGGTCCTTATGATACATGAGAAGTGTTGGCTTCTTTGCCTCGAAGGTACCCAGGAAATGTTCTCAAACTAACCGTGAGCCGACATACACTACGAGTCATTGTACTCCAATAGAGTGCGCTAGCCGAACCCCCTGTATCAAAGCTTCATACTCAGGCATGTTGTTGGTGACAAGGAACTCGAGGCGGAAGGCAAGCGCGTGTTGGAACCTTGTTGATTTGGTAAGGATGATCCTGGCCCCTCCCTGGCTTCCCATGAAGGATCTGCCTAACTATAGGATCCATACCTCTGTGTCTTCCTCTCCTTGAGTGCTCTCAGCGGCGAAATTAGCTACTATTTGGGTTTTGAGTTTCATTCTAGACTTGTACCTTATCGTACTAGCTCAACCCGACTGCCAATTTTATCAACCTCATGAGGCATGGGACCTCGTCAGGACTTGCTTGAGGGGTTTGATTGGTAACAACCTTAATGGTGTATGCGTGGAAGTAATGTCGTAGATTGTGGGAGGCATATTTGCTACTTGGTGGCATAGCTGCAATTTGCGACTTGGAGCAACCGACTAACGAAGTATATTGGCCTCTAGGTCTTTTCCTCTTCGAGGAAAGTGCTGCATTGATTACGTCTTCATAGTGCCAATGTAGAGTAGGAGCTCTTTATAATTTTTCAGGGCGATGAGAACCATAGTTTTGTGAAGGTAATCTTTCAGTTGCTCAAATGTTTTTTGGCAGTTTCCGTCCCATTTGAAGGCCCTCTCTTCTTTAGAAGCTTGAGGAAGGAAAAGGTCCTGTTCACCGATTTTGAGATGAATCATTTTAGGACAGCTGTATGACACCTAAGTATTCGGATTTCCTTTATGTTTCAAGTTGACTGCATATTTATAAGGGTTGGACCTTGTTCGGGTAAGCCTCGATTCTCTTCTCGAATACTAGGCACCCGAGGACCTTTCCTCCTTCCACCTTGCACGTACACTTCGAAGAATTTAAAAAAAAAGAAGCAAAACCTGCTTTCAGGTGTTCATGGTGTTTACCTGGTTCAATGCTTTTCACCATCATGTCATCGACGTAGATCTCCACACAATCTAATATGAGTGGGGAAAAGATCTAGTTTACCATTCACTGGTATGTGGCACCTGTGTTCATCAATCCGAAAGGCATTACCACATAGTAGTAATTTTCATATGACGTGAGAAATGTGGTTTTTACACAATCTTCTTTGGAAAGGGTAATATTGTGGTATCAGTGATGTGTATTTCTATCATGCTTAAGAGCATTTTTGGTAGTACCGTTAACCATTCGATCAATAGACAAGAGCGGGTGGGATCCTTTTTGCAGTGTTTATTTGGATCAGTGAAGTTGATGCATATCCTCCACTTACTTTCTTCTTTGGGAACTAGGACTATATTTGCCAGCTACTCCCTATACGGAACCTCTTCGATGTGATTGGTTGCGAGTAGCCACTGGACTTCAGACTTGATGTTGATGTCCTTTTTATGGGATAACTTATGCTTTTTTTGTTGCACGTATTTTGCGTTGGGGTATACATTCAGCTAGTGCTCGGCTAATTTGAGGATGATTCCTTGGAAAGGGTATGACCCCAGTGTAAAGATGTCCTCATATTCTCGTAGAGATAGGCATATGCCCGTACTGCTGGCATGATTTGCGGGCTAGAGTTTCCAACCTGGCACGTAAGTTTCAGGCACAACACGTGTATAAAATGTGTTTTGCCGGGCTACACATGCAAATGAGGCACACACGTTTGCATGTTTTTTAATTATTTAATAAAAAAGAATGTAATTTAATCACGATTTAAGAAATAAATTTCACGGTGTGGGCCAACCCGCACCGCACACCATAGTTTGCGGGCTGGACTTTCAAGCCGTGCCTAACCCATTTGCATTTACATTTTGTAAAACGGGCGGATATCACACGCACATTTTTTGAAAGAAAAAATATTAGCTTGCCTCAAACAATTTTCATACGTGCGGTTTAGGCACGTTTGTATTTTTTTTCGTGCGTGCCGTGCCTAACCCATTTTCACGTACACGTTTGTCTGTCACTATATCCCCGCAAACATGCTAGAATTTCCTCCTCTAGGGAAGGATCAAGGTGAAGTCCGATTCGGACCAAGATTTTGGGTCGCTCCAACCGCAAGCTCACTTCTTTGTACGACGCTGGTTGTATTTTGTGGTTTCCTCCAATTGAAAGTTGTGTTGCATGGGCTTTGGGATAGGAGCCCTTTCCAAGAGAATTACCATCGCTTCCACCAAAAGGCTTGTACCAAATGTTCTTTTGGGTTGTTGTCCTCAGGCTCCCTCGAAGGGCATTGTACGAGGTGAGAACCTTGTACTCTTACTTTTCCAGCTACATTGGTTGTAGAAAACTTCATGAGGTTATGGTAGATGTCGACGATGGCTTGAAACGGATATCGTCTTGGTTTGTCAAGTATTGCGCTGTAGCCAAAGGGTTCCTCAACTACCGCGAACCGAACCATTCATGTAGCAATGTTGCTTTCGTCCCCTATCTGCACGAGTAGTTGATTACTGCTCGAATTCACCCTCAATCCCATTGAATCCCACTAGAGGCACGGAAACGGGTTCCAACGTGGTCTTACCCATGCCCATCTGGTTGATGGTATAAAAAGACAAGATGTCCATCGAGCTCCCCTAATTTTGTCTGCCGAACTCCTCTATTGCCGTTGCAATCACCAGAGGCACAGATTTTGGTAGGTCATTTGGTATTTCCTTCTCATCAAAGCATACCTCTACGGTGGCCTTGGTCAGTTGGTACCTTTAATAGTCTTATTCTGCTTTCTTACTGAGACCTCGCGCACAATTCCTTTGGTAATCACATTCATGTCAGGTGGGGACAGGTTTCTCTGACAGGGTATTTCCTCTCAAGAGTTAGCTACGGGGCCATGGTCTTCTCAAGGCATCCATGTAGGCGGTATACCCCGAGACTTTGTAACTTCCAGCCTCAATTTGATGCATAAAACCAATTAATGATTCCCCTCCTTCTGGGTGATATCCATCATATGAAACATGAATATTAGCTTCAAAACTCACTCAATTTCCTCTGCATTGTTGATTCTGTCAACTCTCGTGCCTCGTCCTTCTTCTAAAGAGCTCGTCAGATATTTCTTCTCGATCAGGGATGCGAGAGTCTGTGGTAGACTGTGGCTAACCCAGGTCACCGTCCAATGGCGCAAGCGATGGGTGGCAGCCTGTGTTTTCACTGTCATCCGTATTTTCGATAAGAAGAATCATAGGGGACTTTTGTCTTGTCTTTTTTTTGGGGTGGTGGTGGTAGGGAGTAGGATGGGTCTTGTATTAAGACATTCCTGCCATTATTTAGCTATTATAGTCGAAAAAGCTTCTCAATGGGCATGAAAAATATTCCCATGGACAGTGCCAATGATGAAAATATAGGGACTTAGAACTCGCACTTCACTTACTTAATTCACACCATACAACTACTCCCATAGAGGAAAGCAATACACTAGCTTGTTTGTGGTGAGTGAGTGTGGGCAGGTATCTAAAGAATATAAAAAGCTAGTATGCCCCAACTTTAATCTTCGAGAATTACGTGTCCTTTTACACTGGCCGAGTAGGCCTATTTGTAGAATACATACAGGGATAAATTGATACATTTTACATGGACATCACTGTTAATCGCAAGACATACTTATTGGGTGGCGGTTGCTTGCTAGTCCTTCTATTTGCGGCTCGAGGAGATAAGTTTGTCAGGTGGCGGTTGCCTCGTCCTTGTCGGGGGGATGTATCAGCCTACCTTGAGGGCCTTTGTGAGTGATATGAAATCATTCCTCATTGAGCTAATGCATGCCCCACTTGTGGACGGTGGCCATTGAATATTTTTTCTTTGTACAACGGTGGTTGTTATTCTTTGTCTTCTCGGTTGGTGGCTCGAGGCAGATACGCCTTGTTGGGGAAATTTATGTAGTCAATCTTTAAAGTGACCTCAGGTGTTGGTTCTCGAAAGGTTTACGTGTATTCAGGGTGATTCTCCTCGGCCTCTAATGGAGCAGGACCGAGGTGAAATAAAGCAGAACCGAGGTGGAAATCCGAGGTCCATCGGTTTTCTCCTCAAAGCAGCTCTTAGGCTGCTAGTCCTTTTCATAAATGGGCCTTATCTGATAGTCCTTTTACCAGTCTTTTTGTCCTCTACATCACTAAGTATTAGGCAACATGTTTGCCATGCGATTCCATAGTTCAAATTTGATAATGTTCAAATCCAAAAATGCTATTTCTACGCTCGATGTGACAATTGGAAGAGTTAATCTCAAAGTAATAAGTTTATAAACTAAGGGATAAACAAGGGATAAAGTGTGTGCACATTAACTCCAATAATTTGTTAACCTTTGTATTAATAAATAAAGTTTGCAAGAAAATATTGATTCCAATAACTTCTTGTTCTGTTCTATTTCAAGCAGAACAACCTGAAGTTTTCTAATTGTTGGATTAATAATAATTAATTCATTTAATTAATCAATTAAACCTAAAGCCCATTTAACCACAAGCCCGTCTAACTATCTAGTTAAATCTCTATATAAAGGCTACGTGCCTACATAGATTAACACACGACACAATCACTCACAATCCCATGCGTTGAGAACCAGAGAAATAATATAAGTTTTCTTTCGGCTTGTTCCCAATCACCCTCGGGGAGGAGATTTGGTTTGTGGATTACAAAGGGACTTTTATAGCCCCTTCAATATGATTAATTCAGTCCGGGAGATTACGATCCAGATATGCTTCCGCATCAATCAGGAATCGAATATCTGTTCTTAATTAGATTCGTTCTTCTGATTTTAGATCCGTTCTTAAGTCTACCGTCATCAATGTTGACTCTTTTCTTCAATGGTTTCCTCTTCTTCCTTACAGAAACAACATGATCGTTCTCCGTCTTTCTCTTCCCTGTTTTCTTCTCATCGCTGTAGTCTCGTAAAATCCCATACTTTAAATCAAACTGTCTCAGAGGAAGGGGATTCAAGACGACTCCCGATGGATGATCAAAAGAATTGTTATCCAAATTATATGGCACGCGGATGTCCGTACCAAACAACCTTAGTATCTTGTACCCTATGTCCGTGCCAAACAATCTGAGAATCCTGTTCCCATGTTTTCCATCATCAGCCATTCTCTTCTCATGGTCTTTTTGTTTCATGGACAGAGGACCGACCGTAAGTTCTGTTGCATCACCCCCAGAATCTTCACCATGTTTGTTGGGTAAGTTATTGTGATCCACCATGGAAACTCAGAGCTTCTCGAAGGAGAAAGTAGGGTTCTTTAGAGGTTTTATGCGTGATTGGATGTGTTGATAGTATCTTAGCATCATCATAGCTACAAGATTGTCCACCATTGTAATATAGACACATACTCTCACCTAGACTAGATCAAGTACATCCTAGGTCCTTAAAATACTCACTAATTGTCTATAAAAGTCATGTATACTCGATACAATATGCAAGCAAAAACATTGATCTCAAACATATTCTCTCTTCATCATTCTCTTCAAAATTCATCTTATTCACAATTAGTTTCAATAAGTTTCATGGTATCAGAGCATACCTCACGACTTTACCAGAACCACCTTTGACCCAGCCTCCTTTTGTCTCGAGTTCTCATCCTATGGTTACACGAGCCAAGGCAGGAGTTTTTCGTCCTCGTCATATTGTTGATCTCAGTACTGTGGCTTCTACTCCTCTTCTTTCAGCATTGGTTACCACTTCAGAGCCTCGTGGCCTCAAGTCAGCTGCCAAGAATCCTGCCTGGGTTGCTGCTATGGATGATGAAATTCGTGCTCTACACACTAATCAGACTTGGGTTCTTGTTTCTCGGCCCTCTCATGCCAATATTGTTGGGTCCAAGTGGGTTTTTCGCACCATGTATCTCCCTGATGGTTCTGTTGAGCGCCTCAAAGCTCGTCTTGTTGCTCAGGGTTTTTCTCAGGTTCCCAGCTTGCATTACTTTGCTACCTCCAGTCATGTTGTGAAAGCCACCACTGTACGCATTGTTATTTCTATTACTATCTCTCGTGGATGGCCTCTTCGTCAGTTGGATGTTAAAAATACTTTTCTCAATGGTAATCTCACTGAGGATGTCTATATGGAGCAGCCTCCTGGCTATGTGGATACCCGCTTTCCTGATCATGTTTCACCTGCGCAAAGCCCTGTATGGTCTCCGCCAGGCTCCTCGTGTTTGGTTTGATCGGTTTAGTGCCTTTCTTATATCTTTGGGTTTTTCCTGCAGTCGAGCTGATCCTTCACTCTTCACCTTCTTTCAAGACTCGCATGCCATTTACCTTCTCCTCTATGTCGATGACATCATTGTCACCGACAATGACTTATCTCTTCTGAAGCGCTTTATCTGTCGTCTTGACTCCGAGTTTGCTACTAAGGATTTGGGTTCTCTCACTTATTTTCTTGGTTTGGAGGCTACCCCCACTTCGGACAGACTTTTTCTCAGTCAGTTGAAGTATGCTCGTGATATACTGGCCCGTGCTCAACTATTGGATTGCAAGCCTACTTCTACTCCTATGGTTGTCTCTCAGCACCTCTCTACTTCAGGTGCTTCATTTACGGATCCTACACTTTATCGTTCACTTGTTGGGGCTCTTCAGTATCTTACGATTACTCGCCCTGATATATCTTATGCAGTAAGTGTTGTCAGTCAATTTATGCAGGCCCCTACTGATGATCATTTCCTTGCGGTCAAGCGGCTTCTTCGGTATACCAAGGGCACTCTTACCCTTGGTCTCCGATTTCATCACTCTTGACTCTCATGATCTACTAGTTTATTCTGATGCCGATTGGGCCGACTGTCCTGATACTCAGCGTTCTGTCTCAGGATATGCTATCTTTCTCGGTCCCAACCTTGTCTCTTGGAGTGCTAAGAAACAACCCACCGTTTCTCGTTCTAGTTGTGAGTCCGAGTACCGTGCTCTTGCTACTGCTGCTGCTGAAGTCTTATGGGTTACTTATCTTCTTCAAGATCTTCGTATTCCGCTTCCTCACCCGCCACTTTTGCTCAGTGACAACAAAAGTGCAATCTTTCTCAGCACTAACCCCGTCTCTCACAAACGGGCCAAGCATGTTGAATTGGATTATTACTTTCTTCGAGAGCATGTGCTTGCTGGAAAATTATCTACTCAATTTGTGCCTTCTCATCTCCAGCTTGCTGACATCTTCACCAAAAGCCTGGGACGCGAGCTATTTGAATTCTTTCATTGCAAGCTTCATGTCTGCCATAATCCGACGCTCAGCTTGCGGGGATGTTGATAGTATCTTAACATCATCATAGCTACAAGATTGTCCACCATTGTAATATAGACACATACTCTCACCTAGACTAGATAAAGTACATCCTAGGTCCTTAAAATACTCACTAATTGTCTATAAAAGTCATGTATACTCGATACAATATGCAAGCAAAAACATTGAACTCAAACATATTCTCTCTTCATCATTCTCTTCAAAATTCATCTTATTCACAATTAGTTTCAATAAGTTTCAGGATGGAATGGAATGTGTTGTAGTCAAAATCCTGCTCAAATAAAGTTATACCGACAATTGCTGCAAACTGAAATCTCCCTTAAATAAAATGCTTAATTACAGTATTTTATTAACCCAAAAAACAATATTATTAGTTTTTTGGTCTACGAATTCCCCCGGCGGCCTCCAGTTCGTCTTGCACAGGTAAATTCCTTTCGCACAGGTATGGGTCTTCTCTCCCCTCTCCTTCTTTCAGATCTCATTTTTCCATATTCCTTTTCTGCCTTATTTCATTATTCCTTCGCTCCTCTTCTCCTCTCTGATTCCTCTGTTTTACCCCTCTGGTTCCACCTTTATCTTTCGTGTTTCTCCTCTTCCGTTCCCTCCCCTCTCCTTCTTTCAGAACTTCTTCGGTCTGTTTATAGGAGGGACGAACCAATCTGTTTCTTCTTACTTGGCATTTGCAGGTTGGTCGGAGATCGGGCCGCCATTTTCAGCCAATCCCTGGGTAAGCTCTTGGGACCGCCCTTCTCCCCCTATCACTGTTGAGGCTTTCCGCACCGACTCCCCCTCCAATCGTGGCGCTGCTCAGTGAATTTTGGTGGTGATTCTCTGTGGGCTCTGGCTTTTCGAAGAGTGGCCTGTGAGCAGGCCTTTCTTGGGAGGGCCAATTTCTGGGCTTGGGCCGTAGTGTGTGGGAGGGCCTTTCTGAGGGAATGCGAAAGGTTTCTGGTCCATCATTATTCCCCCTTCCCCATAGATTTTTAGCCAGAAAAAATCTTTCAGATCCCTTGCTTGCCGAGCTCCGGGACTCCAAGTGGCGTTCTCTGTCAGACGTTGCGCAAGCCTTCTCCTAGGGTTTTTTTTCTATAAATTTCCCCCTTCTTCTTTGTTTATTCTTCATCAGAACCATGGAGAGCCAAGGTATGAGTTGTTTCCTTTTCATTCTCTGTTTTCCTTTCTTTTTGACCTTATTCCTCTTCTTTTTCTTTGCCCTTTCAGGATCGAGTCTTCCTGCCAACGCACCAGGATCTAGTCTTCTTACCGGCACTCCAGGATCAAGCTTTCCCGTCTGTGCACCACCTCTTCCCCCCAGCCAGGAAGATTCTATTGTTTACGGAAGCTTTCGTATCATCCCCGAGGGCCGTGAGACCGGTCCTGAGGTGACCTTAGGTTGGCTGGGAGAGGTGGCCGGCGACCCGTTGTATATAATGCGTGGGGGAAAATGGGTGCATATAGGCGATCGAGATGGTGAGTATCAGTTTTTATGGAACTTCTGTCGCCAAGAGGCCCAAGCATAGGTAAAAGACTGCTGCTCGGAGATGGAGGCCTCCCGGGTGGCTCAGGCGGCGGTCCTTGGTCGCCTCTGCGAAGCTCACGATAAGGTAAATGAACACGTCGCCCATATGGAGTCCTGTGCTGCGGCTTCTCTGCACCTGGGGGAGTCTAGTCGATCCCTGGCGAGGCAAGTGAGTCCCTTGGAATCTCTCAACTCTACAGGGCGCCTCAATCTGGAGAACCTTCGGCCCTCCTATTCGGAGCAAGCCTGGGAAATGGCGCATGGTAAGGGGTTCCTGCAACGTTTTCTCAGGTCTGCTTCCTTCCGTCGTCTGGTGTCCGCCCGTGCTGCCGAGGCTGCTTTTGCGGATGATATTGGCGAGCTTTTGAGTGGATGTGCTCCGGTCAGCGACGAGTTTTCCCACCTGTTGTAGTCCCCTTACTTTACTTGGCCTTATGTGATAGTAACTAGTGTTTTGCGTGGAGAGTTGTGGGGCTAGTGTGTTTTCTCGCACCTCTTCTTAGTAGTCTATTGTAAATCAAGTTTCCCGCTGGTGAAACAGTTTATCTATCTATTTTTTCTTGTATTTCCTTTGGTGCAATGAAAGCTCTTGGGTTTTGTCTGGCGGATCTCCTGCACATTCTTATTCCTCTGTTTGGCATGTTTTCTGCGATTCTAGAATTTAAAGTGGGTCTTCTAAGCCCGTGGGCCCTCCATCATCCTTGTTTGGTTTTTTGCCTTCTTTGTTATCTTACGAGACTGCCTTAAATCCTCTCCCCCTGTTTTATATATATGTATATATATGCATATATATATATATATAGTACATACATGTGTATATATTTGCATAGGTTTTATTTCGGCGGAATCGGGGTACCTTCGATTTCTCGGCTTTCCTTCAAGCCACTTTTTACCTGAAGGCTCCTCCTCCTGACGCTTTGTCTCTTCCAGGAGGTTCCCTCGCCGCTTTGGGGGGTTCGCCTGATTTCTCTTGGCAGGGATACTCTGACCGTTGCCTTATGCCAAAATATTTTGAGACTCCTAGCGTTATGGTCCGAGCTCTGCGTTACGTCTCCTCCTTCCCATATTGTGATTGGCGTTTATGGTCCGGATGCTTGTGGGCATCTTACGTTATGGCGAGCGCCCTCTTTTCTTTCTTTTTCCTCCCTTGTGTTATGACAATGGGAGTGGCGGCGCGCCCCACGTTATGGTGTGGATATTTTTGGCGCGTTCCGTGTCATGGCGTGAACGTCTTATTATCCCTTGTGTTATGGCAAGGGTGTTCCGGTAGTCCTTATTCCGTAAATTTTTTCAGAGAATCTTGATTCCAAGTATAGGTCAGAGCTCTTCCTCCTTTGCTAGCTAGCCGACAAGCCCCATTAGGGTGCACCTGGACTAGTCGATAGGGTCCCTCCCAGGTGGGCTGGAGTTTTCCTTGTTCTTG
>JAOWBN010181252.1:0-16988 GCA_028565015.1 Pinguicula moranensis
AGAAATGCTTAGATATAGAAAAACCTGTACACAAAGCCCGGAAATTCTCTGCAAATAAAACACAAGCAAAATGAGGTGAAACACTATAGTGGTAAAGTGGAAATTTTTGAAATTAAAGCAGAAGACATAGTATTTATTACCTGTAGTTTTTGGCACAACTTGGCCATATAATCCAATAGTTATTCTGCCTGCAGATATTGGAGTGCGAGTCATCAGTTTGAATATAGGATGCCAAAATAAACATATAAGGCCTATAGAAAACAATTAAAAGCAGAAACTAGAGCAGCTAATCAATTTTTCCCAGCTTATTCTGGATACAGAGTTTGAAGTGGTCTCAAATTTCAACCTCACATTATTACGA
This sequence comes from Pinguicula moranensis, assembly GCA_028565015.1. Taxonomy (NCBI): domain Eukaryota; kingdom Viridiplantae; phylum Streptophyta; class Magnoliopsida; order Lamiales; family Lentibulariaceae; genus Pinguicula; species Pinguicula moranensis. The sequence goes on from JAOWBN010181252.1 coordinate 362, forward strand.
AAAATCCTTCATTCATATGTCACATCAAGAGGAATACCTATTCGTTGTTTTTCCATATCCACATCAAGAAATACTCTATGTGTGATTTCATGGACATCTTCCAGCTCTTTTGTCACCTCAAGCTAAAAAGGAACGGAACAAACCAAAAAATTAGGACAATGATGAAGTTAAAACAGTGAATCTCATCTATAACTCATTACTACCTGCTCTAGAAAAAATAAAAAGAACAAACGGTCAGTTTACAAGATGTAACACCAAAAGAGGAAACCACAGCTCTCACAAACATGTTGTGTTACACATGCATGACATGGGTTTCTTGGTTTCCCTAAGACAAGCCACCGAAGTTCATTCATTAAAGAGAGCGAACTCAAGTTAGGCTTGGACTAACATTAGAGGAGTGGTTTTCCAATTAACCCCTAAACAATTTTACCTAAGCACCTTAGACTGCAACAATCATGATGACAGTTTTATTTTGGTCACTGAATGATTCATACTGGAAATACTGTAACTGCAATATGGGTTTGGTTCTGAAGAAAATGTTCCCTAGAGTTACCAACGTCACCAATTGCTCATGGTTCAAATTTAATCCATTTTAGACCCTCATATCCTATTTCCCACTTAAATAATAAATAGCTCAAGCTGGTGATTTGTTTATTGACAGGGAATCATTTTATTGCAACTTAAAATTAACTAGTTCGCTTCTAATTTAATCACAGCATACATGCTACAATAGAAGCTAATATGCCAGGAGATGGAGCCTCGATCCTTTTCCATAGTGCCACTCAAAATCAAAATCTTCGCTAATACAGTGATTTGCAAATTGACCACTTCCGACCATAATAAGAAATAAGATCTAAAGTCAACGAAAAGAGAAAACCCATCATGATAATATTAACCCACGAAAAGAAGCACGGACAGATCCTAACTACAGGACAGTACACCAAATCAGCCCAGCTATGAACAATTCGAGCATGCATTAGAAATTCTTCCAAAACATATAATCCACTAAGAATATAACGAGAAACGGGGAAAGTGAAAATTCACCTGTCGAGTGAACGAAGAAACAAGGAATATGAGAACTAAACCAGCCACCAAAATCAGTATATTCTTGGGCTGAAGCAACGCTGAGATCTCCCACGCCATTTTTCAGTCGTTCATTTTTAGCAAAATTCTACCGTAATATACGGAAAATCGCCTATTTGTCCCGTCAAAGTCCGACCCAATTGCAGAATAAACAGAAATTATGAGGGAAATTGGACAATCAATTGATTTTTCTGGGTTCTACCTCCGAAGCAAAGAATGGCTGAGCAGAGGATTACTACTGCGACAAAGCTATTATAAATTAGATGAAAAGTGGATTCAAAGCATATTTTTAAGGCTCAACTTCTGAGTCCCGACTATTTGATTCAATTGATCGGAGTGTCTCATAACTCAAATTGGGCCGTAAATGGATCTATCTGTGACGGGCTGGACATGTGTGCACAAGGACAACTCGAATTTCATAACCGAAGGCCGAAGCTATGATATAATATTAAATTTAGGTGGAGTGGGATGGACTCCTATTCCAAAACATCACATATTGACATAAAATTAGCTGTTTTACCCTATAAAAGAAATCACAAAATGGACGGGGAACGCTGCCATGTGGTCTCCTGTGATTGGGCCCACTGACTGTGGAGTCCGGATACCCTGGATAACAAAAAAAAAAGATATCCACTAAGCCCATCATGTCAGATAGTCTAACAAAGTCTAACGAACTAAAACACTTAATGAGACAATCGGCCACTTGCTCCTTAGTCGCTATATACAACTCTAGTAGTCCGCTATCCAATTTTTCCCTGACGAAAAACCTATCTATCTTCACATGCTTCGTCCTGTCGTGTTGCACAAGATTGTTGGCATTACTAATCATCGACTTGTTGTTGCACCGTAATTTCATTTGGCCCCTGGGTCCATCTTGAGCTCTACAAACATGGATCTAGACCAGATCATCTCTGCAACACTCAAAGTCATGTCTCTATAATCTACTTCGGCTATGAAATGAGCTACCACTGATTGTTTCTTACTTTTCCAAAAGGACCAGGTTGCTTCCTGCAAACATGCAGTATCATTATGTGGACTTCCTATCATCATCACAACTAGCCCAAATCTGAATCGCAGTAGCTCTCAATGTTCAAGTGCCCATTCTTCCAGGAAATCAGCCCCTTTTCTGGTGCATTTTTCAGGTACCTTGGAATCTGGTATACTGCGTCCCTTCCTAGGATCATGCATGTAATGTAGGGCTGGCCAAACGGGATATCGGGACGGGTATTGACAATACCCGTTCCCGTCCCGATAAGAAACGGGACAAAAAAATTGGTCCCATTCCCGTCCCGATACCCAAATTCCCAAAAAATTGGGAATTCGGGTATTGGGACGGGACGAGTATCGGGAATTCTCAAAAACTCGCAAAATTATAACTATTTTTTAAAAAAAAGCTTATCAGGAATTCGGGTATCGGAAATTCGGCAATTGGAATTTAATACTCGAAACTGTCCCGAATTCCCGAATTCCCGTATTTTTTTGGGTAAATGGGAATTCGGGAATCGGGAATCCCGATTCCCGCATCCCGTCCCGTACCATTTGGCCACCCCTAATGTAATGACTCACCTTGCTCATAGCAAAGGATATGTTTGGACGAGTGTGGCTTAGACAAATCAATCGGCCCACTAATCTCTTGTACCTCTCCTTGTTAATCGGTTCACCTGTCTCTACACTAAACTTTGACCTCTGGTCAATAGGTGCACTTGCAGGCTTCAAACCAGCATACATGTTTCCTTGAGCAAGTCTAGCACATACATCCTTTGGGACATAATGATTCCCTTTGGCCCACGAGTCACCTCAATCCCAAAGAAGTATATCAGATGCCCTAGGTCCTTCACTTCAAACTCTTTTCCCAGTTTCACCTTCAGCCTCACCATCTCATCTTCATCATCACCCGTGATGATCATATCGTCTACATACACTACGAGTATCATGAGACGAACTCCATCTCCTCTAAAGAATACAGTATGATCGGTATTGATCTGCTAATACCCCATGCCAACATAGCTTTTTTGAACCTGCCAAATCAAGCTCGAGGGGATTGCTTGAATCCATGTAAAGATTGTTTAAGCCTACAAACCTTACCAACCATCTGGTTTGTGCCGAAGCAAGGTGGAATCTCAGTGCACACCTCTCCCTACAAATCACCATGAATAAATGCATTCTTCACGTCGAGTTGGTGCAGTTTCCATCCTCATTTGCGACTAGAGAAACCAAAGTCCTGATTGTATTCTTCTTTGCCACTGGTGCACATGTATCATCATAGTCGATGTTATAGGTCTGACTGTACCCCTTTGCCACCAACTGGGCCTTGTAGCGCTCAAGCCGATCCTCCAGATTTTGCTTCATGATGAAGAACCATTTGCATCCAACTGCCTTCTTGCTAAGTGGCAGTGACAGAAGCTACCAGTTTTTTTTTCTGCAAGAGCCTCAAGTTTCTCTAACATGCCGCTTTTCACTTTGGATCTTCCTTAACAACCTACCAACATTTAAGAATAGAGACAATGTCCAAAGATACAATGAATGCTCTGTGGTGATATGTTAGAGTAAGAAACAGAGTTAGCAATATCGTGATGAGCAGACAGAGGAAACCCATACTGGTCAGGTGGGACCCTCATATTGCTGCGAGTAGTCCACTTTACCGATAGGGAGTGGGAGGTCTAGGGAGAGGAATCATATTACTTGAATCTAGGTCTATGGTGGATGATGAGGGTGCCTTTGGAGTCGAGGCATGCACGAACAAGGGACGTGGGACAAGCGACTCTACAATATCCTTTCTACTCCTCATGTATACTCTTAGCACCCACTGAACATGAGTCTCACTCTCACCATCCTGACTTGGATCAATAATTGGCTCCTCAACTGATTTAATCGGGCAAGGAATGTCCCAATACTCACAGTCCTTGGATCACCATTGTTATTGCTACTAACCGGGCAAGAAATGTTCCCAACACTCACAGTCCTTGGTTCACCACCATTACTGCTACTCTCCCCCTCTCATCGTATACCTCCAGTGTCGGGCGAGTTTTCAAAGTGAGGATACTCCAGAGGAGAAGTATGGCTCATGCTCCCGAAATAAAATATCCATACTCACAAATAATTTCCTCTCCAGTTGGCTCCAACAAATATATCCTGCAGAGTATCCCACAAAGATACTCTTGATCGGCCTCAGATTTAGTTTTCCTACCCCCGGTCTGTTGTCCTGCACAAAACACACATAGCCGAAGGTCCTCAACGGAAGAATATCTCCCTTTGTACATTTCCATACCTGAAATGGGGATTTTCACTCTAAGACTCGTGAGGGTATCCTATTGATAAAAATGTAACTGTCTAGACTGCTTGCCCCCACAAGTACTTTAGGACACTCATTGCAATCATCATACTACAAGCAACCTCATGGAGATGACGATTCTTTTTTTTCTACTCCATTATGCTCTGATGTGTGTGGACAAGTAGTTTGATGTTTAATTCCCTAAGATGACAGATACTCCTCAAATACCTTGTTGGTGTACTATGACCCATTATCAGAACTCAATACCTTCATTACTGGTTCAAATTGAGTCTTCACCCATTTGTGAAAATCTTTGAAACATGCAAGCACATTACTCTTATTTTTAATAAGATTGAGTCAAGTAACACGAGAAAAACATTAAATAAAGGATACAAAATATTTAAATCTATGGAACGTTGTTGTAGAATAAGGGCCCATACATTAGAATGTACTAACTCAAAGACACAAGAGCTTCTACTATTAGAACTAACATATGAGGTTCTGCTGTGCTTGACCAACTCACAAGCATCACAAAAAAGTTTGTCTTTATTAGCTTTGGAAAAAAAATGAGACACAATCGACTCAAAATAGAGAAAGAAGAATGACCCAAACGCCTATGAAAAAGTAACAGTAAGTCATTCACACCCCTTCTATTTCCTTCAGATCTCTCAACCATGGACGACAGGGTTGAGTCCCTTTCATTTTGATCCATGTATCACAAGCTATTACGCCATGTCTCAGTCAAAGAATATAGTCCACCCTGTTTTGTTTGATGATCACCTTTGACATTTCAAACAAAATAAAACAATTTAGTTGGAGGACAATGGGAATTTATAGACAAGAGATTTACGGGAAAAGAAGGAGCATGCAAAATTTTGTACAAAGCCAAAGTGTGTGTACATTTCAATGTATCCTTACCAACTATGGGCTTATTTGTACCATTGGCTAATTTTACACTCAATGGAACGGCTAGGTGAGCATAGGAAGAGAACTCCCTAGCCGCACACGTCACATGCCCAAATGCCTCAAAGTCAATGATCTGCTTTGATGATCCAACAGTGGATAAAGAGGCAAGAACGAGTTAATCACATGTACCTTTGGTTGTGGCTGCAGAGTAAGCAATATTACCTATGAACGAAGGTGAAGTGGATGCATCATTTCTCACTCCTGTTGCCTTCTCCTTTCTCTAAAACACCTCCAAGTATGCTCGATCCTCATGCGAGAAAAAAACACCCGGTACAAATTCTTCTTCCTCCTCATCTACCATTAAATTGGTTTGGTAGCCTCCTCATCCACCGCCCCTCGTGCCTCCATGGCTACGACCCCTACCTCCAGACTATCCCCTTCCACCCAAATTTCTCTCCTTGGTTGGCGTAGGACAGACCTGCATCACATGACCTATCTCTCTGTAGTTTTAGCACCTCCGAGTCTCCCCCTTGTGCACCTATTGTACCTGAGCTCACAGTAGAAAAGGTTTTTGCACCTGAAAACACACTCAGCTCAGAGAGTAGCTTTATGCAACTCTCCTCCTATATCATAGCAGTAATGGCCTTATCAAGTGATAGAGTTGTCACTTGAGATAGAAGGACTGATCTCCCTTGATCCAAGACTGGGTTTAGACCCCCTGAGAACTTCATAATCCTCCCTTGTTCAACGATTTGTTTACGTATTGGCAAATGCACAAAGTCGAACAAGTAATAGAGTGATGAAAACGAGTGTCAAACCACGCGAATTGTAGATGATAAGCACCAAAATTAGCAAGTTTAAAGCAATTTGGACAAATGATAAAGTTGTGGTTACTAAACTACGCACTAAGCACAAACATACTTAAACATAATTAATCAAGAGGCTGTTTTTGGTATTTTTCAGTTTTAACAAGCAAAATGTAAATGATAACTTTATTTGGATAAAGATCTAGGGCGAATGACTTCACTACTTAATGCATCTCGAAAAGTTAATTTCTCAGCTTAGCTTGGTTGCTTAGTTGTTCACCGGATTTCCTCTTTTAGTTACTAATTTATCTAGAGTGATAGCTTTTCTAATGCGCTATGCAAGCATTCTTCTGTCGAATCACATGCCCAAACATACCAAGAATTGCTAACTCACAAAATCCTCCCTTAGTAGGTACACATTCATCTCTCGAATCTCATGCTACTTACCAAGAGCCTTTAACCTTATGAAATCCGTACTAGCAATCTCATCTATCTTAGTCATCACCCAAATCTCGAACTACGCTTAAAGTACTAGCAAATGTTGGTTAAACACATGCTAGATAATAATAAAGCACAATAAAACCAAATAACATCAACATCTTTCACAAAAAACTAAACATTCAAAATAACTTCCAAAAATACACAAAGGGCTACATTATACCCTAGAATATTGGTTTAGCGTATGCTTGATGGATGAGCTTCACAAGAAGAAGCTAAATCCACGTTCATAATGTCAAGAACAACAAACTCGAGAAGAGCTCCTTCCTTAGTAAGTTTCCTTTTCTCCAAGTGAAATATGAATGATAGATGTGCTGTGTGATGAGTTGATATATTGTCTCATGAGATGTGTAATTAGAAAGCTTTCTTAACAAGCCTAGAGAAGATACTTTCCCTAAGTGAGGGTAAAATAGTCAGCTACACTTCTTTATGCACTTTTCCGCCAAACTGCATGTTGTCTCTAGATTGGAGTTGTGACTTGTAAGTTTTGGTGCTATGACCTTGCGATTGTTGTCATTTTTCTCGATTTGCATAGTATATTCATTGAGTCCTTGCAAATGCACCTTTATCCTTTGTGGATCAACGAGATTTAAGTACAAAAATCAGTTATGAGTTGGTACAAAACCAACTTATCAACGATCTTCCTCATCTTGCAGTCCAGGTCACTACAATTCGACATCGGTGAGAAGTAATCTATATCTGCCCATAACTGCTCCAGACAAATGGCAAACTCCTGAATTGACCTATCTCCTAGTACCATTGTATATCTCTCTCGCTGGATCAGGAACACCCTCATGTGATTCTCAGTCTCAATGTTGATTCTCTTCAGCTTCGCCAAGATGTCACTCACCATCCGAATGCCATCCATTGATGAGGCAATCGATGGGACCATCGAGTTGAGTAACCAGTTGAACAATTGAGCACATACGGTCTTCCACTCGTTGGACTAAGCACTGTCACTCCTTAAATCACCCCCCGTCTACGCGACTAGCTCAGATATGTAGCCAGTCTCTCAAGCTTCAAATCTACAAGAGGAAGATCTAACTTGACCTGTAACTAAGCAACGGCGGAGATAGTTGTCTTTATCGAGGCACTCACTCCTTGCATGAGCCCGACTAAGACTTTCAAGACCTCACGATCAATCTTCCCCAAAAGCTCAAATCCCTTACCTTCCGCACTATCTCCCTCTCCTAGCATCTCTCACACAAATCTAAGTCTCAATGACAACCAACTCAACAATATAACAATCCAAACATATGTCTAATTGGATGCTCCAAATTTAGGTAAACACTATCTCTCCACAATAATACGAAACAGAGAAAAAAATAGTCACTGAAAACCATGAACTCATGTCTACCGAGCTAGATCTTAAAATTCGGAGGGACATGGGGGCACAGGTTGGGTGCCGGCAGCGCTGACCAGCCTTCTGCGCGTACTGGCGGCGCAGATGGAGGCTGAGAACTAGTGGCACTGGCGGAGTGGGTGGTGAGGGCCGATGGCTAGGGTTTAGTTGGGGAGGCAACGGTTAGGTTTTTACTGTTAAGGTTTATAGTTTAGGGTTTAAGGTTAGCCCTGATACCAAGTTATTTTATAGCACAAAATGAATAAACTTTTTTATTAATCATTCCCCTCACCTATATATAGTATCTATATCTTTCTATTTGCGTATAGGTTCTTAAACTAGATACAAATACCAACAAGAACAAAGCACCACTAGCCTCTCCTTCAATTTCTTTCTCAATATATGTTGTTGTTTTCCTTTTGCAGGTTTCAGCATATTTCAAGGAAGTTGAAGAAAAAAGAAATTCTGGACAGACAATAAATACGATTTCACATCTTGTCACTTGCTTTTTTTCTTCTTTAATATTTTTTAGTTGATTCTCTCGTTTTGGGATCTTCTTTCAGTTTTCTAGCAGATTTGGAGGAGAAACAAGGCCAATGCAGAATCAAGGTGAGCGAATTTTTTTTGGTCGTGATAGATTTTCTACTAAACCAGTGATCCTTGTATTTCATGACCTGAGTGTAGCATGTATATATGTACCCACTAAATCATGAATATTTGACCAAAAAAAAATGTGAATAGAGACTGAGTTATCCTCTCGGACATATTGGTAGATGAAATGGGACGTTGATGAGTATGTTCAGGGTACAGGGGCGTACCCGGTATTTTATGCAGGGAGAAATATGCGAATTACAAATATAGGAGAACAGATTATCTATCGATCTATATATATATTAAAAATAAAATTAAAAAAATAGAGAAGGGAGGGAGGGGATTGTCCATGTCACCTCCCTATCGCCGCCTTGTATTTAATTTGAAATACTTTACTATCTTCGAAGATCAATGATTTTATTTTTGTCATAAACTGTCTAATGGTTCTTAAAATGCATGCGGGCTACCTCCCATCTCCATCCCTCCAACCCCGGCGCCGAGCCCGACCCACTTGGACTATGGTGGCCTTTGCAAGTCTAGGTGCAGCCTGCACTCCAGGCCCAATGTGTGTTTGAGGACCTGTGTGACTTGCTTTGTGAGGTGCAAGTGTGTGCCACCAGGGACTTTTGGTAACAGAGAAATGTGTGGAAAGTGCTACACAGACATGGTAACTTATGGCAACAAGCCAAAGTGCCCATAAAAATTATGAACCCTGTGGCCAAAATGTTGCAGGAATTTCTGGTACTACAACCTTTTTTGCTTGGTGGTTCTTGTCCTTGCTGTAATTATTGTGATGTTGGTGCATTATTTTGACTATTACTAAACGGTTTTTGTTGACCTGCGTTTGTTTTAGAGCATTTGATGTCTGTTCCATCACATATATCAGAAAACAATGTTGGTTTAATTCTTGTGTCCGAGTGTAGTGCAGTGAATGAAACATTATTTCGCTGCATTTTCAACCTTGTTAATGAGTGCGTCAGTTCATCGAATTTAACAAACTTAGATTTTTCAACCAACAGTTGTCACAATAATACAAGTAATACTGGTGGAGCCTCCTAGTTCATAACAAGTCAAGTAGATCATGATTCATGAGTTCGAGTACTCGTATTGAAGGGCTCAAAATAAAAGAATTCCACATCTGAGTTCGAGTACTGTTATTAGACGTTCAAAAAGAGAAGAGACCACACTTTGTCATTGAAACATATCGATGAAATTCATAAGTTAATGTAAATCTACATATACATTCCAAACTCGTATGAAAATCTATGGGCTGTGTGGCCAAGCAAGACAATCTTGAATGTCTGTGTAGGATGATGCTTCTACATTTTACAGACCTTGCTGTCCTCACATACTTCTTTCTGTGGAGAGGAAAAAAATGGAAGAGGAACAGACAGAAGACTGAATCAAAACGACATGAAACTTCATCTAGTGCCAGGAACATGGTAGCTAAACTTGTGAAATGTGAATAAAGAAAAGAAATCTCAGCTTAATTTCAAGTAATAGGCAGATGCACACCTTTTTCCGCCGCGCCTCAAGAACTTGTTCTAAAGGTGGTCGACCTGAAAAATGAGAGTGCCCAATAAAATTGAGGCTGTAACTTAGGGTACATCACACATGGATACTTGCTGGAGCGATTCTTTTGAATGTATGAATGACCAAAATGGTATCTCTTCTCAAACTCTTCATAGAAAATTCAGGTGTTTTCGTAATTTCAGTAACTTTGTGAGCACGTCAAAGGTATGAATCACGATAGTTGCCATGTTGTAATACCATGTAAGATTAAGAACACTATTCCTCTGATGTTCCACATTGATTCCTAGAACTTTTTTGTTTAGATTCCTGCAACTAGCCCTCACGTGCGAAGACATGGTGATCAGTAACACAACAGCAGATTCTACATATTTTCCTTGCAAAGTTATTGATTTTATCTTTCAGAAGCAACTACACATATTTGCAGCACAAACTGAACCAATCATCTCTTTCATCTGACAGACTTCCAAGGGGGCAATTTCTAACTTTGTATGAGAAAAGGAAAAAGAACTCGAATGAAGGGAATGAATTCATGTAAGTTAACTGATCTTGCCTGTAACTTGCAAACGGTATTTAGACCAAAAACCATGAACGGGATCAGCAACAGTTGCAATCTGTAAATATGCAGTCTATTTTCAAGAGAGGGCATTTGAGAAATGAAAGAACATAAAAATTGAACCATAGTAAGAAGGGATGTTAATCATATTAACACGGGACTTACAGGTTCATATTTGGTAATGGCATACACCCATCCCAGACCGACTGCCTCATAAAGTTTTCGAAATACCTGCATAGGTTAAAACTCCTATTTTATACAACGCAGACACTTCACTCTTTTTTGTTACAGAAACTTCACATGAATGGAGGATCTCCAATTTCGGAGTCAATTGCCATCAGGCTCAATAAACTTTTAACTTGTCGACCAAAATGGTTGATTGCAAGGAGATATCAGGTTCAATGTGGTCGCAGCTGATTTCATATATTGAGCTTATATCAGGGCATTGCTAATTTCATTTCATGATCTAATGGATTATCAACAAGCGCCAAAATTCCAGAGGGTCATCATGATAAATTCAGGATACACTTAGGACAAGAAAATGAAAAAAAAGATTGATAATTACCTCGATATCTTTTATAACTTTTCCATCTAATTCAATTGTGTTTATTCGGCCCATTACCTGGATTTATACACACACAGACGAAGCAGCAATGAGGCAAGAGAGAAAAGTAGAAAACAAGAACTCTCAAGACGGTAAGGAACATAAATGAAAGGAAAAAAGCAAGACAAAAGGATTAATGGGGTTTCGGCATAAAAGGCCCATGAGTTTACACCATGGCGACATAGAACATAATTAAGTATGCGAGTTAAACATCAGAATCATACTCCAACTAAAGGAACAAGGGTAGAAGAATCATAGAAAAGCAAGGATCTAAAGAATCCTACTGTTGCATAATCAAGGCCTTGATTATCTTCCGAACTATATTCATCCGAGCTTATGTCCAAAAACTTAATTGCTCCGTATCTCTTGTTCCTTTCTTTCCGCATATCAACCTACGGTAGCATGAACAGATTAGAGCAAGAAACTCCTCTTCCAACTTATCAAACGCATCAATATATACAAAAAGAACCAAGTAACAAGAACCAGTAAGGTTTGTGCTTTTCCTTCACACCTCACGCATACAAAGTGGGCAATCCCCATCATAAAGCATTTTAATCTTCCAATTCTCAGATGATGTCTCTTTATTTCCTCTCTTGGGAGTAACTGGATCGATCGCAGCTCCATTTAGCGAATTGGCGATTTCACTAATGAAACCCAAGAAAGCATTACTTAACCCGAAATTGGAAATTTGAACAATGAACAATGAACAATGAACAATGAACAATTCACATCCCACACCACAATAAGCAAAAAACTGAACTTTTCCGAGACAGAAATGATCAAGATAAGTACCCGAAAGGAAATGGGTATCAGCAGTTGATCTACGAGAGCTGCTTGAACCTGAGGCATCATAAGCTGCTCGAAGATAATGAGGTACTGAGATTACGGGGATTCTCACCTGCCCAACAGAGATTGCCAATCTGAAAGCCATGAATATACTTCTCTTTCTCTTACCACTATGACGTGTCTTATACTTTTTGATTCTTCGAAAGGTTCCATCTTACGTGGCTCCATCTTCTTCATTCGAAAGATTTCGAGAGAGTCGCCTTTGTTATGAATCTTGTACGCCTAAAGGAAATCATAGGAAAACGCAGTTTTAGAAAGTTTACATATTTACGGCATCAGAGATTAACCCTTTTCAAGGACCATTAGAAATATATAAGATATCTCTATGCATATTTGATTTTGGAGACAGGACAGGTTAGAGGCTTGGTTGTATTTATTTATTTATTTATTTAGATATTTATTTATGTATTTAATTATTTGTAAATTTATTTATTTAGATATTTAGTTTATACCTTTATTCCTTTTTTTATTTATCTATTTTATTTTATTATTATAATTTTTCCTAATTTTATTTTTATTTATTTATTTTATGTAATTATCTTTTTTGGGGGGTCGCTTTCATTTTCGAGTTGGGGGTTTGTATGAAAATAGCATTCTTATCTTTTTTGAGGTAGGGATATGATTATCGATTATGTACATTTTATCTCATTTGAGGTAAGACTGCGTTTGATAGCAGGATTACAGTTGTCCTGGTTCGTGGATAACTCTAAAATTTATGTGGTGCATTTTTTACCACTAGTCTGGAATTTCTGTCGGGCCCTGAGATAACTAGTGTGTAAGCACCAAACGCAAGACAAAATTGAATAACCCTCGGTTATTCAACATAATCCGTTTAAAAATTTGCTATTAAACGCAGCCTACTGGATATACTTGGTTTGGTTTGATTTAAAAGGGCTGAGCAACTGCATATAGAAAACGTGCGTGTCGATTATGAAAATAACAGGAACCTTTTGTACGATTTTTGCCTTGCATTTGGCACCCTCCACTACCAGGTGAAATAGTTCAGCAGATTTTCAGTGTCTTTAGCTCGCTAACTTTGTCCTCTGTTGGAAAACAATGGCATTTTAACTCAATAAAACTGTTGTTTTCAACTACATTCTCAGGTAATTCATTTTCACGGGAATGACGGCAGCCTGTTTCTGCTTAATTCTTCTGATTTTTTGCCCTTCATTTACTGTGCTGAATTTGGATATGAGCTGATAAAATTGATGGGTTGTTTGTGAAAAAATTCGAAGAAGGCCGATGATTCGTTGACACTCTCAAGGCGTGGATTTCATGTGGAGCTATGCACTCGCAAGAAGGTTGTGAGTTATTTCCTCCTTTTCGTTATTGACGAAATCAATTTTATCAGAAAAATAGGAATCATTTATCAAAAATAAGGGTACATCGATATGATCTTGTATGGGATGTCTGGAATGTTTGGTTCTTGAAGAAGAATGATGAGATTTTGTTTTATGATTTACTGTCGTTCATGTTGAAATTCCCTTTTGGAAAAGCATTCCTAAGTTCGTATGTCATATTTTCTTGCACTGATTCCATCATAATATGTGGGAGCTCGAATGAATAATCTCTTCAGTTGAACTAGTACTATTTGAAAAATGAAAAGGTTGCCAATTTCCTTGTGGACCATCTCTGTGATGATTTTGATTTGAGGCTTCCTAAGGTTTTGCTCTTCATTTGGATTTACCAACTCCTCACAGTACCTTAACGGTTTGTCTTTAGAGGAAGTGCATAGAGGATGCATGGAAGACATTTGCTTCCACTTTTGTGACCTGCTTTCTCCACTGTATTATCTTTGAGTCATTAACTTGATGATGTTGAAACTAGGGATGGGCATTCGAAATTCAGAATTCCGAAATAGAAGCCATTTCCGAATTTCTAATTTCGAATTCGGAAATTACAGATCGATTCGAAAATCACATTCAATTTTCAAAATAATTCGAATCGGATCAAAAAATTTCATTTTCGAATGCTCAAGCCTAGTTGAAACCCCTACTCTGTATATGCAAGCTTGCATTTGTTTTGTCCAGCGACAGAGTTATGTCTCCTAAACAGCTCTAGTGCCTCCCTTTTATCTTCTTATGCAATCGTATTTAGTGAAATCTTATTGCTTTTCAGCTCTTGGCAGTAGACCTATCACTAAAACGCTTCAAATTGCACAAAAAAGGCCTGCGACGTCTCAAAACTTTTGGAGATGTTCTTACCATCGTAGTGCTAGCTGGTGCGTGTTGTAACTTTGTCGTATGAGCGTTTGATTTACTCGGGAAAAACCTTTCGTCCGAAAAAACCAAACCAAACCAAACCCAGTAAAATCCCACATTGAAGTAGGGTCTGTGGAGGGTGAGATGTACGCAGTCATACCTCTATCTCAAAAAAGATAAAGAGACTGTTTCCGTTGACACCCCAACTCGAGAGAGAAATAAATAAATAAATAAAACAAGAAAAAGAAAGAAAAAAAGAAAATACAAAATTTTAAAATAATACTAACAATAAAATAATAATAATAATAATAGTACAAATAAAATAAAATAGCTAACATAAAGTACATGACTATGTTAATACTAATAGTGCAATAAAAATAAGAGTAGAGGGCTAACCGAGTAATTACCTAAACGCATGCATAAGGACTACATAAATACTCGAAATAAATAAATACCTAATATATACTGGAATAGCTAAATAAACAAATACCTAAATAAATACCACCCATCAACTATACTATCCCAACTACCCCTATCATCCCAAAGTGCAGTATACCTACGTCTGACCTATCAAATGCTATATATCACTAACCGTGATGCGACGTCTCCAACCCATTCTATCGGAGGTCATGTCTTCGGAGAGGTCTAATCCTGCTAAATCTAACCGAATCTGCTCATCCCACGTCCTCCTAGGTCTCCCTCTCCCCCGTCTTCCTTCCACCCGTAACACTTCAACTCTCCTAACGGGCTCGTCGACACGCCTTCTGCGTACATGTCCAACCCATTGCAATCTCCCCTCTCTCAACTTGGCACTGATAGATGCGATACTTAGCGTATTCCTAAAGAATCCGTTCGGAGTCTTATCTAGTCTCGTACAGCCGTACATCCATCTTAACATTCTCATCTCTGCCACCTCAAACTTCTGCACATGTGTCAGTCTCATAGCCCAACATTCTGACCCATAGAGCATGGCCGGTCTTATCACCGTCCTATAAAATTTTCCCTTTAGCTTTAGTGGAAATTTCTTATCGCATAACACACCCGTAGCTGATCGCTATTTCATCCATCCAACCTTGATACGATGGATAACATCGCCTTCAACGGCCCCATCCTTTTGTATAACAGACCCTAAGTATCTTAAACTATCCTTCTGTGGGAGTACTTGATGCGCAATCATAACATCTACTTCATCTTCTTCCGTTTCATTAGCAAAATTGCACGCCATATACTCGGTCTTCGAGCGACTCAAACGTAGTCGTAGTCCCTTGGCCTCCAATGTTACTTTCCAACACTCTAGCATAGCGTTAACATCTCCTTTCGTCTATGCTACTAAAACAATGTCATCTGCGAACAACATACACCATGGTACTTCATCTTGTATCTCCCCAGAGTACGTCCATAATCATCGCAATAAGGAACGGACTCAATGCTGACCCTGGGTGTAATCCTATATCCACCAGGAAGTATCTTGTTTCACCCACTGGGATCCGCACACCGGTCTTTGCGCCCCTCATACATATCCTGTATAGCCCGCACATACATCCACGGGACTTTCTTGGTTTCTAAACATTCTCAAATAACCTCTCTCAATATAGTATCATACACCTTTTCTAGGTCTATAAAGACTATATGGAGACTCCTTCGGCATTCTCTATATTTCTCCATTAGGCGTCTTAGGAGACGGATTGCCTCCATCGTTGACCTCCCGGGCATAAATCCAAATTGATTCTCCCTCACATGTACTTCTCTCCTCAATCTACATTCGATAACTCTCTCCCACAATTTCATAGTATGACTCAGGAGCTTAATACCCCGATAATTACTGCATTGTTGTGCGTCCCCCTTATTCTTATATAGAGGCACTACTACGCTACTTCTCCATTCCTCTGGCATCTTTCCCGTCTTTATGATATCGTTAAAAAGAGTCGTTAGCCATTGCACCCCTACTTCTCCTAGACACTTCCATACCTCAATCGGTATCTGATCCGTCCCCACCGCTTTTGCCATTCCCATCTTGCCAAGTGCCCCCTTCACTTCCTCTGCTGATATTCGTTAAGCAACGATTTACCGAGTGTTGCGCTGACTCCCCACCCCCATGATGCTACCATAATCCTGCACCTCGTTAAACAACTTACTGAAGTATCTTTCTCACTTCCCTCTAATCCCCGTCTCCGTAAAAAGGGTCTTTCCATCTTCATTCTTTATATACTTAACGGTATCCATATCCCTACTCTTCCGAGCTCGAGCTTTGACGAGTTTATACAAATCTTGCACCCCCTATTTAGGGCCTGTTTTGTACCCGTACTAATTTTCTTATTTTCCTTCTCCTTTTAATTATACTTCTCCTTTTAATTTTATATTTTTGAGTGTTTGGTAAAACTATGAAAAAAGTG
>JAOWBN010181263.1:0-16987 GCA_028565015.1 Pinguicula moranensis
CGCAAAACACTCATCTCGTAAATCGAGGTGCTTATAATCACAATCACAATTTTAAGAAGGCTGCGCAAAACAGCCCCTCAGTGTAGCGCGACCCACTTTCCGACACTGACTTCTTATTTAATATGTTGCCCAAATTAATTTCATCAGTAACAAGTTGATTTCCCCCAGGCGATTTACTCATCAAATTGTATTTATGTCAAACACTTCAACAGGCGATTTACTCATCAAATTATACACAATCTTGCTTTTCAGCCTAACTTTAGGTCCAGGAGTCAACTCTTCAGCGCAGTGTACAGATTGATATCTCTCACCAACGTTTTCTGTCATCATGAGAGCGAAGCTTGAATTCAAATTTTTGCTGGAGTAAATATAAGGGTTAGCAAACAGTAACGGTAATGGCCATTACCATTATCGTACTGTTTTTTAACGATAATGGTTTTTCATTACCGTTATCGTACCGGAATACCGGAAAATCGTATTGTTACGATATTGCAGTAAATGGTGCAGATACTTTACCATTACCGTCATTATTTTATTTTATTTTTACTTTTTGTTATTTTTCTAATGTTTCTAATATGAATTACGATAACCATTTATACACATTTTTTCTTATTCGCTCAAAGAGCATTAAAAATTATTTAAATTTTATTGCATCATTCTTTTATTTAAAAAATTGACAATATAACATTTGTTATTTTATTTATAATTATTCCGTACAAATATGATAAAACATGATAAAACAATAAGACCACAAATAAGTAACAACAATTCAACTTTACCACATCAAGTATCAAGCAATGAACAACATAAACAAGTTCAAATTAGTATGTAGTTCTCGCCGTCGCCCCCTTCAAGTATGTCCTGAGGCCTTTCTTCCAACTCTGCATAATAAAAATGTAGAGTATATTGAGGGCAAACAAATATACAATTAATATGTAAATAGTAAAATAGATTTAGAAAAAAATAGTTATCACCTGTGTCAAGTAGCTACGCCTCCTATTCTTCCGTCCCATCACAATGATATAGATTCTCTGTGTTTTCTTTGAGCCAATCTTGAGCACAGATCAACCCCTCATCTGTCTTGGGTGCCTTTGAACTTATAAAATGCTTAGAACTTGACCTCCCGTACTGAAAATCGATTCAGAAGGCATTGGAATGGCAAGAACATTGCGGGCAATCTTAAAAAGTATTGGAAACCTTGTTTTGTTCATTTTCCACCGATCTAAAATATCGTATGAAGCTGTTTGAGGCTCATTTCTTTCCATTAGATGCCTATCCAACTCACTGTATTGGTCCATTTGCTTTTCGGGCCAAGAAAGCGCCGAAGTCATCGCACAACCGGTTAGGAGAAGAACTAGTACTCGCCCCAACTTGTTCGGTCGAAGATGTACCATACAACAAACTATATTCAGCAAAAAGATCTTCTACCATTTTTTTAACCAATGCAAAAGCATTTTTATTAGCATCATTGCTCAGAGTTAGGCTAAACCAATACTCAAACCAACCAAGCTTATACTTCGGGTCAAGAACCGAAGCAACAAATAAGTACCTGTTGATGATAAATAGCTGTAAGTACCTGTGAATGGGAGAAAATTAAGAAGAACAATAGTTTAGGTTAAAATAGTATCTATTGAGCCTCAACTTTGGGTCTTCTGCAGTAAATTCTCCCAATATTTATCAAACTTGACCTGCATTCTTCTTGCTATCAATGCAAAGTTGTTATCATTCAACATAAAAGTGTCTAACTGCATCTTTATATTTGACACCTCCGTTAAAAGATATGGGCGGTGCATGTTCTGGAGGCGGAGAAACTCAAGGTTGCTTCATAAAATAGTTTCAAGAATTGTATGAATTTCTTGATATGCTCCCAGTCGTAGGATGTAGAAACTCCCACAAGTGCATTTGACCTTTCTCTAACCTCCAACAAATACCCTACCAAATAACAACCATTCATCTCCAACATTTCTTCAATTGCATCTTGATGTTTCTCCACACAAATCAACATAATCTAAGTGGAATTCCACCTTGTGCAGACATCCGATTGTAGAAAACTCTTTGCATCTAAGCCTTTAGCTTCTACACGTTTCTTGAAATTATCTTCTCGCTGAGGGGAAGATTTAACATACCTTACCATCTTTTAGACAAAGCGATCTATCTCCTTCAATTCATCCTGCATGATGAAATTCAAGATGTGTGCAGCACATCTCTTATGTAATTACGGTACTCTCTGATCACTCCACCAACTCTCTCCCCAAACTTCTTCAAATGTTGATGCCTCAAATGATCTTAGCATGTATCATTGTTTGATGCGTTATCAACAGTGACCGTAAGGATCTTATGCAGTCCCCATTCAAGCATTAAATTTTCCAACTCCTTCGAAAGGGATTTACCTTTCTGATCGGTAATCCTCCTAAACCCAAGCATTCTTTGTTGCAGTTGCCACTGTGTATCAATGAAATATGTTGTTACAAACATGTAAGTTATATTATGCACAGATGTCCAAATTTCTGCGGTAAAACAAACCCTCAGACTATACTCCAACAACTTGTTCTTAAATAGATTTATCTTAGATCGGTATACCCTCATGCAATCCTTAGGAACGGTCCATCTAGAAACCATCTTGAACTGGGGCTCAAGCAAATTGATCAACTTTATGAAACCTGACCTTTCTACAAACCTGAAGGGTAGCTCATCCTCGATGATGCACACCGCTTATGCCCTTCTAACTTTCTTCTCATCATATGTACCTAACTTCATAACTCCTTTTTCTTTTCCCGCAGCAGTGGAAGCATTTTAGGCCAGCTTCTTCTGGCAGGAATCAAGTGTTGTTTGCTTCCCCAGTAATGTTAGGCATCTTTTTATGTGTGCCAACATTCCTGATGTCCCTTGTCCCTTAGATGCACATGGAATTACTTTTTTTTACAGTGCTTGCACTATGACTTCTTTACATCCACACCTTCGAATCCGGGGACCAAGTCAAAGTGTTTCCACACCTTGGAATGGAGTTTTCTTGTTTTCGTAGGTGGAGAGTCTATTTGATCCAATTCTTCTTAATTATTATCAACTGTAGATGACGGTACTTTGTCTCCTAAGGATGTAACTTCTCTTTGACGACATTTCATCTAAAATTGAAGAAAAACATGCACATGGATTAATCACAAGGAAAAACCTACTACGTTTACTGTTGTATAGTTGTAAGAAAGTATTTTCGACTTAGGGGATATTTTGCGCAGACCCTTTTATGCTTATAATTGGATTATAATAATTTTTTTTGAAAAATTGAAGAGTTATTTTTGAAAAAATGTGATTATAATTGGATTATAATTTTAAGAAGGTTGCGCAAAACAGGGCCTAAGCTCTGATGGATTGGAAAGAGGCAACCCACCTGACATCATATTGAAGTCTTTTCATACCGCATTTAATAATAGAATCAAGAGAGAAGTTTCAAAAAGTAGAAGACTACCTACCTCTATGAACGACGGTAGACCAACAGAAGCATATACTCACTATTCGTTTTATTTCATTTTGATAGTATGTAGCAAGGCATAATATATATTTGCTAGGTAGAGATACCAACCATGCAAGTTATATCCTCCTTTTTATATTCCCTGTTTCCTTATAAATTATCTTCATATTTTAATTTTTTTTTCCTTACAACATGTATAGAGATCATGCTTTTCTTGGATGTTTTATGCTATTTGAAATCTTAAATCTCAGAGAAGAAATTCATGAAGCAAGTAGAATTTTGGAATCAAGTTTTATTTCAGTTGTCTGCACAGCAAGACTTGCACAAGCAGGTGCAAGTCCTTGTTGCTAGTGTGAAAACAGGTGAGAACCCCAGTTTGATATCTCAAAGAGTCTAAGCAGAGGGAAAAAAACATACAAAAGCATTGATCGTTTCCTCTGCTTTGCTTCTTTTTCTTATGACTTCATTCCTATGAATACACATGAGGACACATTATACACTTATTTCTAACTAATAATCAACTTTTTAATATAATTTTAAAGTAGGATTGTAAGACTTAACTAGCGAAATTTTGACACCTTACTGATTTTAAAGGATGGAATCATGTAGGATGAAACTGGCACCACAGCCATTGAGGTTGTTGAATTAGATAATTATACACAAAGAAAAATGTTCTCAGCAAAGCAGAATTCGCACAAACTCCACCAAATTGATGTGCATACAATCACATAAGCAAGTGACCATCAACTGATTTATATGCAGAATCCAACAAAACTATCGTACCATGCGCCACTCGTGCTTGAGATTTAGCAAATGTTCCAAGAACTTCCATGAAACATTCAACAAAAAAGAAAATTAAATAGAACAAGCTATACCTTTGCGACGGGCGACGAGTGATGGAGACAGAGGCAAGTTTGATTTAGAAAATTTGATAGACCGCAGAAATCAAGAATGTGCCGGCACCGAGATTTCTCTTCTCAGTTCTCGCCCTCGGACTTGGAGCGTGCTGCTGTGCTGCAATTTCTGTTAAATGAACAGTGAACCCTAGTCCTTAACAGAAATATGTTAAAGACAATAATGAAAAGTTTTTGAAATTTTTTATTCTAAAGAATAGCTGAATAAGAAATTTTTGGTTAACGACATTTTTTTCAAACAAAAAAGGTAAACAGTTTTACCGTTTTGGTAATGGTAAAAACCGTTATCATACCCTTTTTTAACGGTAATGCAATATCAAAACTGTTACCATTCCATATTAACAAAATACTTATAATTTACGGTAATACTGTAACAGCTACCGGCGGTAAATGGTAATACCGTTTACCGCTGATAATTTTGCTCACCCCTATTGGCTGAGAGTACAAGGCAAGAAGGAGATCATACAAATCAGATTCATCTTGGACAAATTGGATTCACTAACCCACTGGATCAAGTCCATAGTAACACAACTGTTGTCCATTGGATCAAGCCACTTGATGAGACCTACGACCAAGCTCCATTCTCAAACTCCAAGGCCCAAGCCCATAAGTGAAGCCCAAACACAAGACATGGCCCAGGGAAGATTCTAGAATGCAAAATCCTATCCATTTGTAAAGTCAAAGATAGCCTTGAAAGCATGATATGAAGAGTTGATCGAGAATGGGCATGGAATCAATTGCAGTCTGTCCTAGCGGCAAGCTGCAACCCCCAATTTCTCAGGGCTTGCCTAGAAAGGTCGGGGGATTGAGTCCCCCGAGTGGGGAATTTCGCTGATATCTGTGGGGATTAGTCGACGGGCCCCTGGGCCCAAAGGATACCTCGATACTGTGGTCTGGGAAATCTGATACCCTTATTACTTATCAAAAAAAAAAAAAGAGAATGGGAATGGAGGTCGAACATGGTTCTCCAAAGAGTTGTGGTCAAAGGGGCATTAAATGTGTGCATGTATCTAAGTTAATGAACAAACATGTATCTTGGTATAGCCCAATGTTGGAGGTAAAGGAATCTGTTAGGCCTCCACCGACCCACCATCTTGGCCTAGAAGCTCACCAAACCCTTTAGCCCACCAACCCGACGTAGGAAAAGCCCACCATTCCACAAACCCCACGTAAGGTAGAATGCTGGCAAAAGTATGGGAGAAATATTCTAGAAACTAGACAAGTGTCCAGATGTGTTGCCTTATTTCCCATGAGGAAAAATAACCCAACAATGGCATATAAAAAGGACGAAGAAATGCTAGAAACACAATAGAGAGACGCTGGAAACGTAGGAAGGGCTGATGAAGAGAATGCCCTTTGTACTTTTTATAAGCTAAATTATATTTATATATATATAATAAGGTTATTTACTATAGGAAGAAAGCAAAATAAAAAGAGAAGATCAACCAATGAACTATGAAGATAACATTAAGGACCACTAGAGGTACTCCACTAGTTGGTATCTTGATTTTGAGCTGTATGTCGTGCCTTCCTTTCGTACCCTCCAGCATAGCTAAGAGTGATCTGATACATGGCTCATCCAGCGTCATAGTAGATCACAAAGCAGCTCAGTATTCAGATCATCGCCATCATGCGCTCTTCACCAAATCATAACATCATGATTGTCACATTATTAATTCCTTTTTTATATAGAGATATTGGTATACAACTCATTTATGTTTGGTCAGTTATCCTTGTATTGTGTAGAGGAGACTCTAGTTGGGCATGGAAGCATATCAAATCAATTTCAAGAAATAACTAGGGAGCATCCTTATCATGGACTGAGTTTTCACTTTTCTTCCTAACATCTTTGTGTTGAAATGGCAATTTCCTTCTTCTCTTGTTTTTCATAGATACATATGTGGTCAGACTTTCATCTCTCATCTGGTTTTTATATAACGTGGACTCGGATCATGAATTAGTCAAGAAGCAGTTAACATGAAAAACTTATTAGTGAGCTTTGAGCCAAGTTATGTTTCTGGTTCTGTAGGTGTGTACTGTTTGATTTCCAGCTCTTCCTATCCTGTACTGAGATGAAACATATAGCAATAAGATCATCAAGTTTTTTTGGGGGTGGGTGGGGGAGAACTTATCCTTTGTAGAACAGCAGTTTGCATTTCTGCAATTAAGGTCCTCCCCAACAGATTCCAATAGAACCTTGAGCATAGTAGCTCTGTCTTCCATCAGTGATACCTGTTGCAGTTTGATGGCCTGTGAAACCTCTTGGCTGAAGTATCTCAGCTAAACTTCATGCAGGTTGCGGGTTGTAACATCCAGTCATCTAAAGAGTAAGGGAATTGGCCAGGTTTGTTCTTGGTTTTGATCCTTAACCAAGTGTTTCTCTATATGGCTTGGACTTCATCTTTTGTGTTGATTTTCCTTCCTTTGAAGTGTGTTATGTTCCTCAACTTCCAGACCTACCAGTTAAATGAGATCCATATAGCCTTCCACGCTTTTAGGTTAGTAGTTGTTGGTTTACAGGAGCAGAATTAGATGAGGTTCGGTACATCTTGTGTATTATCCCCTTCTGGTGCAAGCCATCTTTGAATTCCATGCCACATAGAGAGTGTTATGTTACATTATTTAAATAAATGAATGAATGTTTCTTGACTTGTTTGACATAGGATGCAACTAATATCCTGATCTTGTGGGATGATCCCTCTGTTCTGTAGGGTTGTTCTCACTGGCAGCGGTTGTAATATGGATCTCCATGACATTATCATCTGCTTCTTTGGTGAGAACCTGTTCCAAAAATAAGTCAATTGGCCAGTTTCTTTTTTTCGTAGTACATTAGATTCATCCACTTGATGCTGGTATGTTGAGATAACTAAGTAGCATCCTTCCTTACCACCCCTGAAAGTATAATGATCAGATCCTCCTGGATTTGGTACTTTATCCTGCAATAGGCAAAAAAGATTGGCCAGCTGGATATTCTCAGCATTTCTAGCTGTCCGTATCCACAATATTGTTGGTTAGTGACCTAGAGCACCAATCAGTTGATGATACACTTGTTAGTTTCATGTATATTGAATGATGCATATCATTTTGTTCCTTGAGTTTTGTATATATTATGGATCATTTGAGTTGAGGACTCAAATTGTGGAACTCCATGAATTAATCAAAACTCTAAAATTGTCCTTAGTCTTAAGTCATTAGCAAAGTAACAACTAGATAACGATATGGCCTAGCATGTGGTTAATGTATAATCATGTTTCGCAGCATTGACATGGGGTATCTATTTAATCACATGAAATATGAATGTACGTGGTACATGAGTATTGGACTTGACCCATATTGATTTGTTGTATGGATTGTGTGTGTGTCATCAGCAAAATCATATAGTATTAATTCATTTATCTGAGATATTCATGATTTTGGGTGATGAATGTGCATTACGTGAGATTATCAAGCGTTCCTGTTAATCGAGGGGTTATAAAGTTAAGTTTTTTGAATATGCACAATTCATGCTGAAAGTTATGAATTATCAAGATGATACTTTGTCCATCTCATCTCGGATGAGATTATTAATATCCCTGGGTCCCTTGATACATTAATAATTGTTACGCATGCATTTGCGATTATGGGATGGTTACATATTAACAATTATGTACTGAAGATAAAGAAAGTAACTAATGGTCAATGATGACACATTCCTATATTAAGTGACGAAAGAATTAATACTAAATGAGATTAAAAGAACCACAATTTGTCTATATTAGATAGGATCATAATGCATTGTTAGATGCCACTTATGATTTATAAATTACTGAGATTAATTTATTACCAATCTGGATATAGATCCTACTGGGACGCTCCATTTGGCGAATTGAAAGATTGAGAATTAATTAAATGGGACTTAATTGACGGGTTTCATGGACAAAGGCGAATTGGGTTTTGGTGGGACCTGAATCTAATCCAATTGTAATTTATTGCAATTGGGCTCAATGAGATTGAGCCCACAATGCTTAAATTGTGAATTGGGATCGAGTAAAACTGGAGTCCAGTAGCTTTGTTAAATGAACTCAATTAAATTGAGCCCAAATGGAGAAATATGAGGCGGTCGAGAGATTTAGTTGGGAAGAGAAGTTTTCCTCTTCATCCGTAAGTTTCTTCTCAACGTAATTCGCGATTAGCTAGAGGGAAAAGGAGCAGTTGCGATCCTCGTCCATCGCTACCGTGAAATTCAGGCCTCATCGTGTCTAGCAGCTACCTTTCATTTGCCAAGGAGGGAACACGGTTGAGGTCTTCTTCTTTGGAGACTCGTGTGAAGCAAATTCCGAATCTCACATGGGTTTCTTCAAAATTTCGTGGTGTCAAGGTTAGTACGCTAATCTCTTCACCTTGAGCATGGATTATACGTGATTAATGGGTTTGAATTTCGAGTTTGATTCGATTTTGAGAAAATCAAATTTGTCGAAAATGTGCACGTGAAACCCAACATTGGTATCAGAGCTAAGACGTGTTTAAATTTGTGTTCTTGGTGTTTATTGATGCAATTGGCATTCTTAATCGAGTGTTTTAATGCTTAATTGTGTTTGGAATTTGGAAAAATCCGAACATATAATTACACAATTCAAGTATCTAATTGCATAATTGAACAACTAATTGAATCCAATTCAACCAAAAATCGAAAACCCTAAAATTAGGGCTTTTAGATATTCAATTGGATTGAATTAGGACTTAAAATATGCAATTGAATGTTTTAATTGCATGTTGATGGTTAAATGTATTCGAAACCTATGAATTTTAAAAACACTAAAGTCTGATTTTGAAATTTTGAGAATTGATTTATGGTTTAATTGATCAATTGATGATGGTTATTGATTCAATTGCTAGTTAATTGCATGATTAGGTGGAAATGCCCAATTTTGAAATTTTGGGGTACGTGTAATTTTTAAATTACGGCCCCTGTTACCCAATTAGGGATTTACATATTCAATTTTTTTTTGGTTAAGCCAACTTTTCATTAATAAAAGAATATGTACAACTTTCTTACAAGCGATAAGAAAGTATAAAAGAGCAAAAACAAAAATAAGTACACGATTCATAAATCTTCTCACACAAGAAGAGATAAGGTTGGGGTGTCCCACAACATTGATCAAGTGACAGTCAGCTATGCAGACTACCATGTAATCGCTACATAAGTCTTTACTGTATCAAAAAAACCAGCTCCGCCTGCACACCTTATAGTATCGTTCGCAATCATGAGATTATTGCTATAGTCCAAAAAGCAAAGACTTAATGGCTATAGCAACATTGATCTGGTGACATTCAACTATGCAGGCCGCCATAAAAAAAGTATGTCAGTAGGAATCATTAACATAGTAGTTGAAACTGCTCAGCCTGTTAACTTTATAGCATCGTAGTTGTTTGATTGTTGTTCAACCCATCACACACCTCTTTTACAAATTACTTTTGGTCCATCACATGTCTGATTTGGCCTCACTATTATATTTACTTTCATGCTCAACTCATAGTGGGTTCATGAGAAGGGGGAGAAGTAAAGGAAAGCATCCATCCCAACATGCCTTGAACCTACCTTGTAACGAGGAGACATAGGGAAAGAGTTAAACTGTTTAGGATTTAGCATGAATTGTTTTCATACCTTTGTTCTAGGAATCTAATCATGCTTTCTGCTCAGGTGAATTCATGTTTTCACCCTAAACATGGAAGAACATGTTGCTGGCGCCCCTTAAGTATGGATGGAATGAAACCCCCCAGCCCTTAAGCATATGAAACTGTCCATGAGTATGGATTCCCAGGATGGAGCAAATGACCTTCTGCCAAAAGCAAGAGTAATGAACCTAACCTGTACCTCATGGAAGAGTAAAACAGTAAGACAACACAACAACAGCGCAAGATAGTCAAGAGCCAACCGCAGATCCAATCTTACACTATGCAGGCAACTATCAGGTGTACTAGTAACTGCAGAAGTCATTAGGAACTTCGGTACAAGAATAATCCCTCAGGCTGCCTGCCTTATAGCTTTGGACAATGGATTGCAGTTAGCTTAGACTTTGAGCGAATAAGCTCACCCCTCAACCAGTTAATCAGTTTGATCAGTAACAAAAATGAAGGCATACCTGAGGTTGGAGCAGCCAGTCATTGAATCTATAAGGAAATAAATTCGGTTGCCTTTTTTCCCTCACCCAAACCCAAGCATCATGCTGAATGGAGTGAAGAAGAAGATGGTTGTGAGGCATTATAGATGAGAAATGAGCTATATTCTTTACCTTCCAAATAGACCACATCATAGATAACGATATAGTATTCCAAGTAGGTACATTCACTCCTGGAGGAGCAAGGGCCGAATGATCCTGCAAATTAGGAGTTGGAGATCCCCCAGTAGAACCTGTTAAAAGCGTCATTGCTAGCCAGGATGCAATGTCCTTTCTCAGTTGGCTGGTAGTAGGACAACAAGGGAAGAGATGATTAACAGACTCATCGTGTGTATAGCATAGAGGATAGAGAATCTCCTGGCCAGGTGGAATAACACCTCTCCTTTGTAGGGTGTCTTTAGTTGGCACTGCATTTTGAGTTAATTTCCAAGGAAAAATGCACACTTTTTTTTGGAGTAAATCTGTTCCAAATAAGTTTGGTTAAAGCTATATGGAGATCTGTGAAAGCAAATTGAGTACCTAGAGTGATGATCTTGTAAGCAGCTTTGACAGTGTATGACCCTTGGTGGTTGTGCTTGAAAATGTACCTATGTTTGGTGATAACTCAAGGCGCGATGTCCTGTAAATCATTCAGTAAGGCTAACAATTTTGTTTGTTCATAGACCATAACTTCCCTCCTCCATCTCCAATACCAGATCCAGTTACCATTGATCCAATTGCTAGCCTTAGCCGCAGTAATGTCCCCGCACATTTCGTTTCTAAAGAGTCTAGTGTAGGTCTCTGCAAGAGACTTATTGTTTAACCATTTATCCATCCACAATCTAATGCGTTATCCATTTCCAAATTGCAGAATGACATTTTCTGCGAACCAAGGATTATTCAAAGTATCCTGTACGCCAGGCAACCATTCAGAAACATAGCTCCTTCCCCTAGGCCTAACTACAAGAGTATGATTCACTGGTGGGAAAAGAGCCTTGAATCCAGCAATGAAGAGTGAAGAATCACTGTACTTAGATATCAGTATGCCAGTGACAATAGATGGCTCAACATTAAGTATTTGCAATGCCCAGTATCCCAACAGAGCAACATTGAAGGAAGGCAGACTGCGAGCACCTAGACCACCATTAGGAACTGGAGTAGTGATTTACATATTCAAATTGAGTGTTGAAATTATTAAATTTTGTGTTTATATATTCAATTGAATGGAAATGTGTAAATTCCAAATTTCAGCACGCTGATTAGGGTCAATTTGAATATGTTAAATTGTGCCAACTCGATTTTGCAAGTTGTTGGGTAGTATGGTATGATTATTTAATTAATGATGCATGCCTGTAATATGGTCTGCTGAGCCGTTTATTAATGATAGGCAATATGTTATGCCATTTATTGATTCATGGCAACTTGTTATGCCATCACTTTAAATTGGCAACCTGTTTATGCCAAAATTAAAGGCTCTTATGCCAGAATAGTTAGTATATTAGTCCAAGTTCATGGTCGAAGGGGCATCCAACTGCACGAGGAATGGATTTGTCCATTTAAATGACACTTCAAGATTGAAGATGCCATATTACTCAACAAAAATAATTGCATGGGATGTGATTATTTCATTATGCATTTATTTATTTAAATGCTTTCTTCGTGCGTTCGACTGTTAATGTGAGTTAACTTGGCTTCAAATCATGAATTATGTCCCTATAAAAATTAGAACGTAATGCACTTCATATTCTATTTTCTTCAAACTACTGGAATAGGGTAGACATGATCCTACTCATTAGGCGTATTCTTGTATCCTTTAGGATTTAAGGTTGTGTGGGCACATATAATAGGGCTACCAAACCGTATTCGAGCCCTAGTGCAATGTGTTAACATACATGGGGCGTAGTTAACAAACTTAGAGTTATATGCAAGGCATATGATTAACCGGGATGGTTTATCTTAATAAATCCATTCCATGTTTACGCCGAAGTTGGCTTGATTTAGTAAAATGTAGATCTCAGACCCAGTACATAGAGATAAACAATCATATCCCCTTGCATCTATCTTGGAACAAAACAAACTCAACGGTTTCAATTTTATTGATTGATACCGCAATCTGAAAATTATTTTAAAACATCAAAAGAAGGACCATGTCCTGGATGTAGCTTTTCCTATACCTCCCCTCGTTACTGCTTCTTGTGCTGAGATGGATCAGTATGAGAAGAAATTCAATGAGGTTAATGAGGTAAGTGTTCTTATATTTGTAAAGTTTACATTAGGATATGCGAGCTCAAGGATATGCTTCAAGAACAAGCGCGTTGTAAGCAATATCGTATAGCTAAAGAACTTTTTGAGAATTGGATAGCTGAGGGGATCTCGGTCAATGCCCATGTTAAGAAGCTCATGGGTCTAATAGAACAACTTGGAAAGTTGGGCCCTATCATGGACAAAGAACTCTACATCAATCTCATTTTGAATTTTCTGCCATCAATCTTTTCAATGTTTATTATGAATTATAATATGGCAGGAATTGTGAAGCTGTTGAATGAGTTGCATTCGATGCTCTCTACGGCTGAGACATCCATCAGGTGGGTACCTGATGTGTTATCGATGTCAGGGGCATAGTGGGGTGGTTAATAAGAAGAAAGGGGAAATGTACAATGGCTACAAAAAGGTAAAAGGCAAGGGTAATGCTCCGGCTGGGAGAAAGAGCATACCCAAACCTGAAAAGATTTTGATACCAACTCTTGACACTGTTTGTTTCTTTTGCAATGGCAAGGGACATTTCAAACGATCATGTTCGAAATTCCTGAAAGAGCAAAGGGCGTTGGGAACATCATCTTCTTTAGGTATTCACATTGTTGAAATCAATTTTGCTCTTTCATCTTCTACCTCTTGTGTCGTGGACTCAGGAGCTGGTACTCATATTTGTTCAAATGTGCAGGCACTAAGAAGAAGCGAAAAGTTAGCGAAAGGTCAAATGCAATATAAGTTCGAAAATGGCATGTTTATTTCAGCCGTTGCAAATGGGGACTTAGAATTTGTTTTACCCAATGGGCGTGCAATGAAACTTCTGAATGTATATGACGTTCCGTGTGCTAGCCGAAACATTATGTCTGTGTCTCGACTTACTTGTATGGGATATAAGTTTTTTTATGGAGGACAGATATTGTACCTTTTTTTGGAATAGTTTATGTTATGCTAGTGTTTCATTATTTAATGGTCTTTATGTGACTAAATAAGGAACGACCACATATAATGTGAATACCAAACAACTCGTATCTAACAATGATAACTCAAACCTCTTATGGAATTGTCGCTTAGGTCATATAAACAAGAATCGTATAAAGAAGCTCCAAACGAGTGAACTTCTGAATCATATTTACTGAGAGTCAATAGTGTATGCAGACGTGTGTGGTCCTGTAAGTACAAGTGCAAGAGATGGGTATTCGTACTTCATTACACTTACTGATGATTTCAGTAGATATGGTTATGTGCATCTGATGACTCACAAGGCTGAATCCTTCGAGAAATTCAAGGAGTTCCAGAATGAAGTTGAAAATCTACTTGGGAGGAAGATTGAGGCACTGCTATCAGATCGTGGTTGCGAGTACCTAAGTTTTGAGTTTTGGGATTATCTTAAAAATTGAGGAAAGTTCCACAGTTGACTGCATTTGGATCACCACGATGGAATGGTGGGTCCGAATGTAGAAATTGTACATTGATTGATATGGTATAATCGATGATGAGTCGAGTCAATTTACCTTTATCCTTTTTTGGACACACCCTTTTAACGGCTATTTTCACATTAAATAAAGTTCCCACTAAATCCGTAGACAAGACCCCATAGGAGGTATGGACGGGAGATTTGGGGTTGCAGAGCGTATGTTACGTGACTGATACCTGACAAGCTTGGTCCTAAGAATGTTTCTTCGTAGGATACCCAAGGGAAACCAAGGGTATACTTATATAAGTGGTCGGATAGCAAAGTGTTTGTTACCCGACATGGTGTATTCTTGGAGGAGGAATTCCTCTCCAAGGAAAATAGTGGGAGGAAGATCATACTTGAAGATTCCAGATCCCCCACTAGATACCTAGATACTTTGGGACATACCGAAGTAAAGAAAGTTCCAAGCGAGGCTATGGAACAAGTCGTACCATCTGTTAGGAGGTTAGGGAGAGTAGTCCGAGAACCTGAGAGGTATTTTGGACTACATGAGATATTACTAGTTGATGATGTCGATTCCATAACTTATAATGAAGTATTGTCTAGAGAAGATTTTGAGGAATGGCTTAAGGCCATGAAATCCGAATTGCAAAATCCATAGAAGACAACAATGTATGGAACCTGGTTGACTTCCCTGACGGGGTAAAACCTGTAAAAAAAACAAATGGGTCTTCAAGAGTAAGACTGATATGGATGGCAACCTGACAATGTACAAGGCCCGTCTGGTGGAAAAAGGGTTTATTCAGGTCGAGGGGATCAACTATGATGAGACATTTGCACCAGTGGCCAAGTTTCAATCAATTCAGATCCTTTTAGCTATTGCGGCATTTCATGATTATGAGATTTGGCAGATGGATGTTAAAATCGTATTCTCGAATGGGGTTCTAAAAGAGGACGTGTATATGGCACAACCTGATGGTTTTGTTGATCCTAAAAGAGCTGAAAATGTATGTTAGCTTAATAAGTCCATTTATGGACCAAAGCAAGCATCTTGGACTTGGAACATGAGGTTCAATGACAAAATCAAGAATTTGTGATTCATTAGAAATTCAAAAAACCTTGTGTTTAAAATAAATAGAGTGGGAGCTCAATAGTATTTTTGGTGTTATATGTTGATGACATACTTTTGATTAGGAATGTTGTGCTCATGCTTGAAAATGTCAAGGAATCATTGAGTACTGTTTTCTCAATGAAAGACTTGGGCGAGGCTACCTATATCTTGGATATCCGGATCTATCAAGATAGATCAAAGAGATTCATTGGTTTGAGTCAGAGTACATACATAGGAAAAGTGTTGGAAAGGTTCAACACAAAAGATTTCAAGAGAGGTTTCCTACCTATGTCACATGATGTTACTTTCAGTACGTTTTAGTGTCCCAGGACACGTGAGAAATGAGAGAAGATGATTTTGATCCCATACACATCGACGGTTGGGTATATTATGTATGTCATGTTATGTATGCGCCCTGACGTGTCTTACGCTGTGAGCATAACAAGCAGATATCAAAAGGATCCATGGGAGGATCACTGGACAGCTGTAAAAAATATCCTTAAGTACTTGAGAAAAACTAAGGATTTGATTTTGGTATATGGTGGTGAGACGGATCTCACAGCTCTGGGGTACTATGATGCCAGCTTCCAAATCAACCAGAATGACTCGAAATCACAGACAGGTTATGTATATATGCTTAATGGTGATGTTGTCTGTTGGAAGAGTTCCAAACAAGACTGTACGACTAATTATACCATTGAATCAGAATATATATATATATATATCTTCTTGTGAGGCAAGCAAAATGGGAATATGGATACGAGAGCTCGTTGATGAACTTGGTGTTGTTCCTAGCATTGTTGATGCAATGGAACTTTATTGTGACAACACCGGAGCAATTGCGAATGCGAATGATTATAGATCCAGTAAATGCACTATGCACATAAAACACATGTATCATGTTATTCAGGAGTTTGTTGAGAACAAAGACATCAAAATGTGAAAAGTAGGTACGGGTAGCAACACAACTGATCCACTAACAAAACCACTTCCTTGTGCACAGCATGAGAGACATGTTGGTGCTATGGGTATACGATACATGAGGAATTGGCTTTTGGGCTGACATGCTTTTGTATATGAACTGATAGGTCATGGTACGTGGTACTTGATTGGCTCTAGTTCAAGTGGAAGATTGTTGGTTAGGACCTAGAGCACCAATCAGTTGATGGTGCACTTTTTCATTTCATGTATATTGAATGATGTATATCATTTTATTTATTGAGTTTTGTATATATTATGAATCATTTGAATTGAGAACTAGAATTGCGAAACTCCATGAATCAACCAAAACTCTAAATTAGTCTCTAGTCTTAAATCATTAGCAAAGCAACAATTAGATGACTATATGGACTAGCATGTGGATTAAGGTATGATCATATTTTACAGATCATTAATACGGAGTATTTATTAAATCAAATGAAATATGAATGTACATGGTACATGAGTATTGGACTTGACCCATATTGACTTGTTGTATAGATTGTGTTTGTGCCATCAACAAAGTCATATAGTATTAATTCAGTTATTTGAGATATTCATAATTTTGGGTGATGATTGAGTATTACGTGAGGTTATCAAACGCTCCTTTTAACCGAGGGGTTATATAGTTAAGCTTTTTGAATATGCATGATTCATGCTGGAAGTTATGAATTATCAAGATGATACTTTTGTCCATCTCATCTCGGATGAGATTAT
>JAOWBN010181273.1:0-16981 GCA_028565015.1 Pinguicula moranensis
TTGTCTTTTGAGATTTGTTAGAACTTGTTGTATCTTGTAATTTTTCGAAAGATAATATACGCTACGAGAGCATCCGATTTTGGAGCTCAACAAGGATTAGCCGAATCTAAGGTGACGGTTAACCTTTGGCCTTAAATTGTGTCTTGTTTACATTTTTTGTATTTTCTTTATTTAAGAACTTCAACTAAATGCCTACTAACAAGTTTATTAAGTATAAAGAAAAAGATAAATCCGACCATTAGAATCTCAAAAGTGGTGCGTGTGAGCGTGGACGAGGTCGGATTTGGCCTTATATTTCAAGATCTAAGCAAGGAGTTAACCTTGCTCAAACATCCTAGCGAGAGCTAGGATATGTATCTCTCATTTTGCCTTTTTTGTCACATTTACTCGCTTTCATAGAGGCTTGTAGCCATTAGGAGTGGAACTTGACTTCTGGATCATTACTGCTTTCTTTATCTAAAAATTGTTGTCAACATGCGCAGTTTAAAAGGATTGCTGAGTGTGATCTAAGAATTTTAATTTGTGTGCTATGTGATTTTATTGTTCATCCGTGTTTGAACATTAAGTTGATTCTGAACTCTGTGATCTAACTGTTCATTAGTGGTTGAACATTGAATTGATTTTAAGCTTTGGATTCTTAATATTCATTATTGTTTGAACATTAAACCGATTCTGAAATTTAAAAATCATGTCAACTAGGGTTGAGGTTTCAATGTTTAATGGAAAGAGAGACTTTAATAGTTGGTCTAGGCGCATGAAAGCTTTACTATCTCATAATAGAGTACATTATGCTCTAAAAGAAAATATAAGTGATTGGTCTGAAGAATCTAGGAAGCAAGTTGATGAAGTAAAAGATGTGGCTTACAATCTGATTATTTTAAACCTTTCTGATTCTGTGTTAAGAAAGCTAGACTGTGATGAGAATCCAATCTCTGTTTGGAATAAAATTCATTCCCTGTATGCCTCTAAATCTGCTCCTAGTTTGATTAAAGTGAAAGGTGCTTTGTTTGCTTTCAAAATGGACTCTTCTGAGTCTATAGATGATAACTTAGACAATTTCTTAAAATTGAGTCAAGTTTTAAAAGGTTCTAATCATGATCTTGATAATGAGAGTCTTGCTATGATTCTGTTGAAATCTGTTTCTGATGAATATCTTGTAGTGAAGAATGCTTTACAGTATTTGGACACTGTGCCTAAACTTGAATAATTATGGTAGGACTTAAATCTAGAGAGTTAGAAATTAGAAATAATAGAAATATTTCTAGTCCTTTATATGCTAATACTAGATCTGATTCAAAACCTACAAATTCAAATTCTGGAAATAGAAATGATAATCAGAATCTGAATTATCAAAAATTGAGCAATAAAGATGTTCAACCGTGACATTAAAATAAAAATGGAGAAGTCTATTGCAGGTATTGCAAAGAATTGGGTCATATGATTTTTGAATGTGTTAAATTGAAACTTAAAGAGAAAAGAAAAGCTTAATTAAATGTTGCCACCTCAAATTCAAAATCAGAAGAAGATTTTAGTGAAGTTCTTTATGTGAGTCTTTCACAGTAAGTGACAGCTCTTTGAGTGATGCATGGCTATTGGATTCTGGTTGTACTTTTCATATATGTCCAAATAAAAACTGGTTTGAAAACTTAGATGATTCTAGAAAAGGTATAGTGTATATGAGAAACCATAACGTGTGTTCTGTTGAAGGAACTTGTTCTATTAATCTAAAATTGATAGAAGATAATAACATTACCTTAAAAAATGTTAGATACATACCTAATTTGAAGAGAAACTTAATATACTTAGGTGTTTTAGAAGAATCAGGGTGTATATTTAAAGGAGCGAATGGAATTTTAACTATTTCAGATTCTGAAAATGTTGTTTTAACAGCTACTAGAAAAAATAAACTCTATTTTTTAAATGGAAAGTATTCCGAAAAATCTGAAAACTGCAATGTTACCTCTAATGCTTCTGAAAATTCAAAACTTTGGCATTTAAGACTTGGGAATATGAGTATGAAACGATTAAAAATATTACATTCTAATGGTGCTTTAGGAAAAAATTCTATAAGTGATTTAGACTTTTGTGAAGGTTGTGTTTTAGGTAAATAGCATAGGTTTAAATTTGGTAAAGGTTTGCATCTTTCTAAGTCCATTCTTGAGTATTTACATGTTGATGTATGGGGTCCAGAATCTGTTTTGACATATGGTGGTGCTAGATATTTTCTGTCTATTATTGATGATTTTAGCTGAAAGGTTTGGGTGTTTATTTTACGTTCAAAAGATGAAGCGTTTCTGAAATTTAAAGAATGGAAAGTGTTAGTTGAAAACCAAACTGATAAAAGAATTAAAATTTTGAGAACTGACAATGGTTTGGAGTTTTGCAATGCTTCTTTTGATAATTTGTGTTTTGAATTTGGAATTACTAGGCATAGAACAGTTCGTTATACACCTCAGCAAAACGGGGTAGCTGAAAGAATGAATAGGACTTTACTTGATAGAGTTAGATGTTTACTTGTTACCTCTGGGTCGGGAAAATCTTTTTGGGGGGAGGCACTGAGTACGGCGGCCTATTTGCTAAATAAGAGCCCCTCGACTGCCTTAGACACTAAATTCCCGGAATTTGTTTGGTTCGGAAGAGACCAGAATTTGATCCATTTAAGGGTATTTGGTTGTGCAAGTTATGTTCATAATAAATCTGATAAATTGGATCCTATGCCATTAAAATGTGTCTTTCTTGGTTACCAAGAAGGCACAAAAGGTTATAGATTGTGGGATAGTAATGAAATTGATTGTAAAATAATAATTAGCAGGGATGTTATCTTTAATGAATATGAATTTCCTTGTTTGCCTTCAATTTCTGCTGATACATCAATTGAGGTGGAGTCTAGGGAACCTCCAATTGAGGTGGAGTTACTTAGGAGAGATTCACCACTTGAAAATGATCATTTTGAGCAAACTGAAACTATTACACAAGCTGTGGAACCTGAAGAAATTCAGAAACCATCAGATTTTGACACTTCCCAACCCTCCACCTCGAACAATGTTGCTTTAAGTAAAGGAGTTAGGGTCAGAAGACCTCCTTCAAGATATGTGAATTTTGCTGAACTACTTGACTTTGCATTTTCTGTTGGTGATAATGCTTGCGTGTTTGAACCTGAAACCTATAGTGCTGTCATTTCTTGTGAAAATTCTGAAAGTTGGAAACTTGCTATGCTTGATGAAATGAATTCACTTAAAAGGAATCAAACTTGGACATTAGTAGCTAAACCTAAAAAACAGAAAGTTATAGGTTGTAAATGGGTTTATAGGATCAAAGAAGGAACTTTATCTAGTGATAAAAAAATTGTTTAAAGCTAGGTTAGTGGCTAAGGGTTTTTCTCAAAGAGAATGAACTGATTATAATGAAATATTTGCTCCCGTGGTTAAATATAAAACGATCAGAATTATGTTAGCTTATGCAGCTTGTTTTAACTCGAAAATTGAACAACTTGATGTAAAAACAGCTTTTTTGAATGGGGAGTTAGAAGAAGAAATTTATATGGAACAACCTCTAGGATTTATTGATTCAAAACAATCTGATTTTGTTTGCTTATTGAAAAAATCATTATATGGACTAAAACAAGCGCCTAGGCAAAGATATATAAGATTTAATGCTTTTATGTTAAAAATAGGATTTAAAAGAAGTAGTTATCACTCTTATTTGTATTTTTTGTATTCCAATGTTCCCCTAAAAAATTGTTTAAAGCTAGGTTAGTGGTTAAGGATTTTTGTTGTTATATGTTGATGACATGTTAATAATTAGCAAAATTAAATCTGAAAATGAGAGCTTAAAGTCATTTTTAAATTCTGAATTTGAAATGAAAAATTTAGGGGAAGCCAAAAAGATCTTAGGAATGGAAATAATTCGAGATAGGAACTTGGAAACTTTAAAGTTGTATCAAACCTCTTATATGACTAAGTTGTTTAAAAAAATTATTAAGTGCAAAAGTGTTAGTTTACCTATTGCTGCCCATTTTAAACTATCTAGAGATCAATGTCCAAATACACATTCTGAAACTGAAAAGATGGGAAAAAAATACCTTATGCAAATTTACTTGAATTTTTAATGTATGCAATGGTTAATACTAGGCCGGATATAGCTTTTGCAGTTTCTCTTTTGAATAGATTTATGTCTAATCCAGGACTAGAAAATTGGAATGCATTAAAATAGACTTTAAGATACTTGATTGGAACGTTTTACATAGGATTAAATTTCAAAATGAGAAATTCAGATTTGGATATTTGTGGTTATGTAGATAGTGACTATGCCGGAGATTTAGATTCTAAAAAATCAATCTCAAGTTTCTATTTTCTATTTTGTGGTAATTGTATTAGTTGGAAGTCTCAACTTCAATCCGTAGTTGCTTTATCAACAACCGAATCTGAATATATAGCACTAGCTGATGCAACTAAAGAAGGTTTATGGCTTTATGGTTTGATAAGTGAAATTGGAATTTCAAGTTCTTGTGTGACTCTTTTAAGTGATAGTCAATCTGCTATATTTTTAAGCAAGAATCCCGTATTTCATGAAAGAACTAAACACATAGATGTAAAGTTTCATTTTATTAGAGATACATTGTCCGGAAATGTGATTAAACTTGAAAAGATTAAAACAAATGATAATGCAGCTGATTTTGGAACTAAAGTTGTGTCTCAAGCTAAATTTCAAAAGTGTGTGAATTTGTTTTGAATGAACTAACTTTGCTTTTGTAGGATCTAAATTGGAGCTATGAGGGACTCTAGTTCTCATAGCATAAAATTTAGATGTTTTAAAATTGGAATAAATCTGAAATTAAAACTCTTGCTTAGTTGATGTTTGATATTTGCAAGGTGGAGATTGTTGTGTGCAAATATTGAATTATTTGATATAATTGTGTTAATATGTGAAATTACGATTTTGCCCTTGTCATTACACTGTTTTCGTTGGACAGAATTGAGAAATTACTATTTTACCCTTAATGATTGAGGATTTACCATTTTATCCTTATTTTTGGTGAAATTACTAATTTGTCATTAATGAATGTGTAATCTTGACCGTTGATTGTTTTTTGATCGTGTGGCTGATATCTTATCCCGCTATTATTACCGTTGTGCAATCTTAACCGTCTATGTGCATCGTGATCCAACGGTTGTGGGCTAAGCTTCTCATGGAAGCTACTTTAGTTCATCCTGACCATTCAATTTTGTTTGATCCGACGGTTCGTTGAATAGCGTATTGAGTACGCTTCTATCGAACGGTCGCAACCGTTCGATCTTCTGACAGAATCCAATGGCTCGGAGTTATTGTGATTATTGAGAAAGATCTGATCGTTGATTTCAATTAAGATCTAACGGCTATGGGTTATACATGTACTCGAAGTGTTTGGAGCCGTCGATTTGTTGCGATCCAACGGACGAGACTTATTTTCCAAGGGGGTATAAAAGCTTCTTCGTCGGATTTTGGAGAATTAATTAATTCATTCTTGAAAGATATCTCTCTCTCGGTTTCGAAGAACTCTCTCGTTCTCTCTGGTTTTTACGGCTAACCTCTGGTTTTCCGGCAGATTTACGGCATTGGGTGACATTCTAATCGGTGAGATCATTCCTACTCACCGAGATCTACATTTTGGTAGCGATATTGATCTAGTTAACTTACTTGAAAAGTTTCGAGATTCCGGTTTTAGTGCTATTTTGAGTTACTTGCACTTTTATTGGAATCTCTGAGTTTGTTTAGTAAGTTCTTTAACTATATTAGATATTGCCTGCGTTGTCTTTAAGATCTTGTGAAAATTTGTTCTAGTTGTTGTAACTTGTAAGCTTTTCAAGTGAAATATAAGCTACGAGATCGTCCGATTCCGGAGCTCAACGAGGATTAGCCGAATCTAAGGAGACGGTGAACCTCGGGCCTTAAATCTTGTTTTGATTTACTGTTTTTCAATTCCAAACGCTACTAACAATCTGATTAAGTGTAAAGAAATTCGCCGACCAAAAACTTCTTGGGTATGTGAATATCCGTCACATATCCAAAAGCAGAGAAAACCCGCCTCATCTCTTCACGTTGCCAAGAAGGAAGGAAATTTGTGAAATAGTAGGAGTATGATCATTCTCGCAGCTTACGAATGTAGTTTGGTAGCGGTTTCCTAATATCATTCTCCGGTATTGAAGAAGAATTTGCTCCTTGTTTATAGCGAATTGCTCGCTTCTTCACAGGAATCCATTGATTTTGTGTTTCTGTAGGTGGTGGTTGGATAGGCGGATTGTCCGACTCAGTTTCAGTCGGCGCCGTCGTCATTTTACCTAAACCCTAATAATGCCGTAGATTAATCGAGACAAATAAGCACTGAGGCTATTATTTAATAGATATATTAATTCCCTTTGTTTTGATACTTTACTATTGCAACAACAAATATTTGAGTTATGAAACCTATCAAACGTTTTCTTCGGTATAAAATTTAAAGATGAATACATGGATGTCAACACATGAAATTGGATCAAAAGTAAAGGAATGATCTCAAGTGACCTCAGACTTAAATGATTGGATAAGGAGTCCAAAGCTTTGTTATAGCTTCAGTTATTACCATTACGTTTTTTTATTTGATTTCTCTTGTAAAAATTAAAACTTTTGCATATATTTTTTTACTGTCAACTTTAGTGGCACATTTTTTCTATCATATAAAAGTCGCAAGTTTTATATCCATGTTTATATTCAACGTCAAGACAAGCAGTTAGCGTGATGGGAAATTTTGGTACAATGAGAAGATTAGCACGCGACGTGAGTGGACCAACGTTACTACTGGTCGAGAAACCACCACACCCATAGGCCATACATACACTCATTGGACACGGCACGAAATCATCCAATCACTTTCGAAAAATATGACATGAAATTTTACATCAATCGACTATTTTAAGTTTTACATATTTGAACGATAACACCACCCGAATACAGACACCCTATAACACGGATGGAAATTTTATGACTTCTTGGTCCAACTGCCAAGCTTTGATATTTCACTTATCTAAAAGTAAATTACACTAATGGAGATAACATAGGCGGGATAACAACCGGGGCACGCTGGACATGGCTTTCGCTCCTGTGTTCGCCATAAAAATAGGAAACGAACCCCCAAATGGATAAAAAGAGAGAGAAAACCTTTACCGCTTGGAACCTCTCGTGGAAGAAAATGACGGCCAGAATTTCAGTCAGCGGCAGAGAAATTGAAAGCATAATGCCTGATAAAAGAGAAGAAGAGTAGAATATGACTCCGATCACTCCCAAGAAAAAGCATTGCCAAATAATGGCGCTGAACACGACCACCACGTAGTAAATGGACTCATCGAGTTCGAACAACTTCACTTCTCGAGCGATCGCCGGAAAATCACGGTTCACCACCATTCCAACGGTGCAAAAGAATGTGGCGAAGAAGCACATCACGAGCTGAACCTCGAGAACCACCGTGTAACTCAGGACTTGATTCGACTTCACGTACATCAGCTCCACCTTTGGAAGAGAGGGAGGAAAAGGACGGACTCAGATTTCAAAAATACATCTATGGGAGCCTCCCTGCAAACACCCAGGGACGAAGCTGGGGTATTGGATTTGTATCTCGACCCTAGTTAAAATCATGATGGCGCTACGGCTTTGGAACAAGTTTTGATTTTTTTTCTTTTTACTTTTTTTAATGGTATACTTTTTTTTTTCACTAACAAACACAATTTTTATTAGCAATTAATTAAAGCAAATTCTTTTTGACCCCTAAAATTTGATCCCCAAAAAATCAAATATCCCCACCCCTCACTTTGGATCCCCAGCTATGCGCGAAGGTCTAAATTAACTTACCAGGGGTAAAATCAGACCGTATAGCGCCGCTGCCGCCACGGTGAGTATGAACCCGAGCAGGTACTCCATGCCGGACTCTCCCTCGGGCCGATCGGCGCTCATGTTCAGTCCCAGCACCGCCGCCCCCGTGGTGAGGATCACCACCGCGTTGATCGAGTAGGAAGTGAACCGTTGCTTGACAATGAAGAAAGCGAAGACCGCTGTGAAGGCGAGCTGCGTGGCGCTGATGAGGGAAGAGGTGGAGACAGGGAGCTTCGCCACACCGTAGGCGTAGAGGTAGTTGTCGATGCCGGTCAGGACTCCGATGAATCCCGCTGACAGGAAGACTCTCGGGTTCACAAGGATGAGCTTCGCGGCATCGGGACTGACTTTGGTCTGACGGCGGCGCGTGTAGTCTACGAGTAGGGGTATGAGAATGACGGGCCATCCTGCGGTCTCTAGCCAGCTGGAAAACCAAATCCTGTTTCCTCCGTGGATGAAATAGAAGCGCATGATTAGAGGGCCGCCGCTGCCGCCGACGAGGAGGAGGAGGATGTTGATCAGGAGGAAAGTTCGATTTTTGGTGACAGCGGCGGGATGAGGAGGAAATTCGTTTTCCAGGGATTCTCGCATTCTTCTTTTTTAGATTCTTTGAATCTCGGAAAAATTGTGGGAGCAATCATAATATTATTATCGTAGGTGATTGTTTGAAAGATTATTGAATGTTTTAGTTAATTAAACATAACAAGTTGATTTTTATGTATTTGGCACACTTTATTATATTTTCTTTGAGATAAGTTGACATTTTGTTATATTGATGTTGCCGGGTTTTTGGACCCGAACCTGAAAGGGCGAGGTTTGGCCCATTAGGATAGAAGCACAAAATAAAATGCACAGATTATAACAAAATAAAATTAAATTTGTTATAATGAGACTAACAAATTTAGATCCGTTTGAATCAAATCCAACTGAAAATGAATTTCAGATACTTTTATTTAAACGGTTTCACTTACCGTTATTAATTTTTAAATTCAAAATTGGCAATTTATACGGAAAAAAATAACACGGATCAGTCCGTTGGCATTCACGTTATTTCCTTGAATGTGTCATCTCTGAGAGGTGATATATCGCACGAAAATCACACGAATTATGCCATGTCAGCAAATTTTTTTTCTCCAAATTCCCGCTTCCAAATTTCTTCTCATCCTTCCAATCATCCAAAAAGGAAAATCAGTGACTCCCATAAAACCTCTCACGCACAAAATTTGCAGGCCGGAGGAGGCAGCCACCGTTGATCAGAATACCAAATGGATAACAGCCAGAATCACGGGTGAGGAGAAGATGTACAGGCAGGAGAACAAAATAGTATAAACCCAAAATTTTGGGTCAAATTCCCTCTTCCAATTTTCTTCTCATCCTTCTAATCACCCAAAAAGGAAAATCAGAGACCCCCGTAAACCCTATCACGCACAAACAACAGCACTGGCAACTTACTTGGAAAACGTAAACACCAAGTCAAGCCATCAGTGTTGAAGAAAGGGAGAAAAATTAGAGACCCCTGTAGCTGATTAATGGCGGAAAACTTCATGGATATAATGTTGAATTTTAAAATTGAGCAAGAACAGCTCAAAATCGCCAAATCGAACGAACTGAAAAATAGAGTATTTGTGGGAAGAAAACTTCCCTATTTTTTGATTTTTGATTTATGTAATGAAAAGTAAACTGTACATAATTACAGAGGCGTGTAAACGCCTTTTATAGTTAAAACCCGATAACATAAAATGTTCGTTAGATCAAGAACAAATGAACGATGAAACACAACTTTGCCAGATGAATCGATGACTCAGCATAACCGTCTTCATTTCATAATCGTCTTCATTTACACCAACATACAGAGTGGCAACAGAGTAGCTTAAGTCCAGCTTGAGTCCTCCAGTTTGCTTCATCACAATTCCAGTCAGGTCGGCTCACACCTCAACTTCAATACCCCCTCCTCAAGATGAGCATCCCACAAGCTCATCTTGGACACCAAATAAGAAAAAACAGCAGCTGGAAGTGACTTTGTGAACAAGTCTGCAAGTTACTCGACTGTAGATATGTGTTGAGGTAGAATAAGGCCAGCCTTGTACTGATCACGGACCACGCGACAATCAATTTCGATGTGTTTCATGCGTTCGTGGAACACGGGATTGGCCGTAATATCTAGAGCAGCTCGATTATCACACAGGAAATGAATAGGCTGCAGAATGGAAATCTGGAAATCTCTCAGCATATATGAAATCCATTGTAGCTCCCTTACTGTCGCCGCCATTGCCCTGTATTCTGCTTCAGCATTCAGCAGAAGAGCAAGATATTGTTGGTTGCTTCCTGGTTTTCCAAGAGATCAAGCGGCCACCTAGCAGAATACAGAAACCGGTCAGGGAGTGGCGAGTTGTGCGGCAACTGCCCCAATCTGCATCACTAAAGCCTGCAGCTAAAGATCTGATGAACTAGAATAGAATAGACCCATGGTAATGTGGCCCGCAAGGTATTTCAGAACATGCACAACAGTGTCCCAGTGAACATCATGTGGAGCATGAACATATTGGCTAAGTTACTGCACTACATAGGTCAGATCAGGCCTCGTATAATTCAAATAAAGTAGGCGGCCAACGATCCTTTTGTATTTCTCCGAGTTGTAATAAAGAGGTGATTCCTCATGGACTTCGACTGCAAATTTCAAGCCATGAGGAAAAGGAGTAGCAGCAGGGGTGCTATCCAAGTAGCCAGAGTCACTCAGCAGATCACAGATATACTTTTTCTGGCTGATATATATACCATCTCGAGATCTAGAAATTTCCATTCCCAGAAAAAACCTAGTGGATCCCATGTCCTTGATTGTAAATGCAGTATGTAAATGAGCTTTGACCTTGTCAATTTCATTTTCAATTCGCCGATCAGAAATGACGAAAAATGATGAAGAAGTTGCAGTTGATGTAGAGTCACAGCTGATATTGAAACTGAAACACGATAGGAAGATGGAGGAATTGATCGAGGAGCAGTTGCTTGTCCATGGATCTGAATCCCTGGAATGCAGCTGGTGACGGTTTTGCTGACGGAATCGAACTTCCTCGTTTGGAAAATTGCGATGATCTCATCATTGGAGGCAAAGCTTAAGGTAGGATTTATCGACGGTACGTTGAAAAAACTTGATGAAACTTTGTACTTG
The DNA here is from genome assembly GCA_028565015.1 of Pinguicula moranensis. Taxonomy (NCBI): domain Eukaryota; kingdom Viridiplantae; phylum Streptophyta; class Magnoliopsida; order Lamiales; family Lentibulariaceae; genus Pinguicula; species Pinguicula moranensis. The sequence goes on from JAOWBN010181273.1 coordinate 11,048, forward strand.
TTTTTACGCTGGAAACGTGCTAACAGTTTAGTCTGTTCGTGGCTTAAGAGTGCAATGGTGCCTGATCTTACAAAACAGTTTATGTTTATTAACGATGCGTATACATTGTGGGAGAATTTGGAGACTAGATTTGGCACTTCAAACTTGCTGCATCTTTTTGAGCTAAAGAGAAGTATAACGATGATGAGTCAGAAAATTTAATCTGTGTGTGAGTATTTTGGCAAACTAAAAATGATATGGGACCAGTATGACCAATTAAGGCTATTACCACACATAGATGGAGAGATAGGTATCTTGATTGAGAGGAGAAAGAATGAGGATAGGGTAATGGAGTTTTTGATGGGGCATAATGAGGTTTATGATTCGGAGAAGAGCAGAATTGTTAATATGGATCCATTGCCATTAATTGATAGAGTCTATGGTTTAATTGCCACTATTGAAAAAAACAAGGAAGTAATTATAAGTATGTCAACACGTGAAGAATCAATGAATGCAGCATTGTTGGCAAAATCATCAACCTGGAAGAAGGATGATTCTGGAAGAGGAAAATTGGATAGAAGTAATCTGAAGTGTAATCATTGTGGTAAAACTGGGTATGTGATTGGTGATTGTTATAAGTTGAAAGATTGTACACACTGTGGCAAGAGTGGCCATATTGCTACTCAATGCTTTAAGCTAAAAGGCTATTCCGACCATTGGATTAATCAAAAGAGGAGAGAAAAAAATCATGCTGTTGCTAATCTTTCAGAGACATGGCGTGAAGGAGATAATCCACTTGATTGTGTTATAGAGAAGCCTGGACATTTGTATGAGATGATTGGCCATATGCAAAGAGACTTGCAGAAACTGATGAATGGGAAGATGCAGGCTGATCACGTAAACCTGGCACACTATGATGATTTTGCAGGTATGTCTGTCATCTCTTGTCTCAATTCTATTGCAAAATCAGATATAGCTTCAGCAGATTGGATTGTAGATACCGGTGCTACAAGCCATATGTGTCATGACATGTCTATGATGAAGAACACAGTGGCCTTTGGCACTTTAACCCCTGTTTGGCTACCCGATGGAAGTGTGAAGTCTGTTACTTGTAGTGGTGATGTTCAATTATCCAGTTTTATCACTTTAAAGTCATGCTTATATCTGCCTACTTTCAGATATAATCTTCTTTCAGTTAGAAAGCTGTCAAAGAGTACAGATCTGGGATTTCAGTTCTTGGCTAATTGTTGTTTGCTGCAGGACCTTAAAGGGGGTCGGATCTTGGCTTGGTAAAGTGTTGCGAGAGCTTTATATCATCAATACTGAATCTTTTGATCAGAAGACAATAAGACAATTTCAGAATGACTATTGTACATACCTGAAACCATTCTTTAGATCTCATACACTAACTGATAACAGTCGGTTTGATAATAAGGTGTATGCTGCACTTGATTCACATTTGCTACATAATAGGTTGGGACATCCATCAATTGATGTAATGAGACATATTGATTGTTCAGGCATTGATTCTTATATGAAAAACCGTTTGATTTGTGTGACATATGTCCATTGTCTAAACAATGCAGATCACCTTTCCCTGACAGCACACATACTTTGGTTCATTATTTTGATCTGATTCATGTGGACGTTTGAGGTCCATACAAGCAGCCTACACTTAGTGGTTGTTGTTATTTCTTGACAGTAGTGGATGACAGGAGCAGATGCTGTTGGACATACCTGTTCAGATTCAAGGAACAAGTACCTAAATTGATAGAAGATTTTCTGTGGTGGGCTAAAAATCAGTACCAAACCTCTGTCAAAGTGATAAGGACGGATAATGGTTCTGAATTTGTTAACATGTTTTGTTCAGATTTGTTTGCAAGATCAGGGATCACTCATCAAAGAAGTTGCACTTACACGTCTCAGCAAAATGGCATTGCTGAGTGAAAACATAGATCTCTCTTGTAGGTTGCTAGAGCCTTGCTTTTCAGGTTGAAGCTGTCAAAGAAATTTTGGGGAGAATGCATCTTAACAGCCACTTATCTAATAAACAGATGGCCAAGTAGTGTTCTTCAGTGGAAATGCCCTTTTGAGTTGCTGCACAATCAAAAACCAGAACTTGACATGTTAAAAGTATTTGGTTGCTTGTGCTTTGCCGTAGATAATTCTCCAGGAAAGGATAAACTTGATTCAAGGTCACTCAGAGGGATATTTGTTGGCTATCCAATAGTACAGAAAGGTTATAAAATATACATTCCAGCTACTGGCAAGTGTATATAGTATCAAGAGATGTTAAATTCTATGAAAGTATTTTTCCTGGCTCTGGTGATTTGCAGCATGAAGTTCCTTTGGTGGCTGATAAAAAAATAAACTACCAGGACAGTTGGTTCCTCAGTCTGAATCTTTCATAACAGTCTCAGATCACACATCCCTTGTTAACATTTTTGGTCCCACATTGTTACAACATGATGATCTGAGTCCTTCTGTTGTTGCTCCACTAGTGGATGTGTCAGTTAGGCGTAGTGCAAGAATCCATAAAGCACCTTCTTGGTTGGAGGATTTTCATACTTTCTCCTCCTGCACACAGACTAGTCTGCCTACTTCAAATCCAGACTGTTACTTCTCCAGCAATTATTGTGAGTTTGCATCAAACTTATCTTCCATTTATGAACCTAAGCACTATAATCAAGCCAGGACGAATCAGAAATGGGTAGATGCCATAAAGTGTGAATTACGAGCACTAGAGGACAATGACACATGGGAAATCACAGACCTACCTCCTGATAAGAAAGCAATTGGCTCAAAATTGGTCTACTAGGTTATGAAGGGGCCAAAAAGGGTCAGGTTTGCCGTCTAAAAAAGTCTCTCTATGGCCTCAAGCAGGCTTCAAGGCAATGGAATATTACCTTCACTGCGGCGTTGATAGATTTTGGTTTTCTACAATCCTATCATGATCCATGCTTCTTTATGCTCCACAACTCGGACTGTCAGATTTATTTGTTGGTATATGTGGATGATGTGCTAATAACAAGGACTTCCAGCTCAGATACCATAAAATCGAGCAAGAACAGCTCAATCACCAAATCGAACGAACTGAAAAATAGAGTATTTGTGGGAAGAAAACTTCCCTGTTTTTTATTTTTGATTTATGTAATGAAAAGTAACCTGTACATAATTACAGAGGCGTGTAAATGCCTTTTATAGTTAAAACCCGAGAACATAAAATATCCGTTAGATCAAGAACGAATAAACGAACAGGATGAAACACAACTTTGCCAGATGGATCGATGACTCAGCATAACCATATTCATTTCATAACCGTCTTCATTTTCACCAGCATACAGAGTGTCAACAGAGTAGCTTAAGTCCAGCTTGAGTCCTCCAGTTTGCTTCATCACAATTCCAGTTAGGTCGGCTCACACCTCAACTTCAATAAATTTCGTCACAAAAGGTATCATCTTTATTGGCTAATTGATATGCTTTGACTGTGATTGATTTATCTGGTGATTTCTGAGGCGAGACGTTCATGTAGTGCATTTGCTTCGGATGATATTCTGAGTGGCATTGAACTTTTCGCCTAAGAATCTACTTTTGCTCAATACCATTTCATTCTTGTGGGTATCTTTGGTTGATATACTTGCATCTTTACAACATGAAAATAGGAAAGTGTTTAATATTAGTTTCAAAAGTAACTAGTTGGTCGGTTGGGTCTATTTAGTAGTTAAAGAATGACTTTATTTTGGCATTTTTGGCTAATTGCATTTTTTTCTAGTCGTCAATAATCACCTTGGGATTAACAATGAACAATTTATTCTGATACAAGTTCTTAACTTAGCGGTAGTTTTGCAGATCTTTGTACTTGGTTCTTTCAAAGAAGGGTATCAACCCCTCACAGGAACAAAATTGTATCTTGTGTGTGGAAATTGTATTGTCCCATTAGACGTTGTCCAAACAGGAGTGTATGGTTGCTTACTTTTGCCTAAAGCTCCTGGATAAGTAAATATGTACATGACTATTGATGGAAACAACCCCATCAGCGAAGTCTTGACTTTTGAACTCCGTTGTCCTGTACTGTTTGATGGTTCGTCTTCCTTGGTGAATGAGGTGTAACAATTCTGAGGAAGGATTATCGCGAAAGCAGGGAATAATAAGAACAGAAGAATAGAGAACTTGTTTGGAGACAGAGAAAGACGATTTATGTGGAGGAAAGATACTTCTTCAATTTTCATATCCTCTACATTCCTCGACTCTATTTAAACATTTAAATCTAACGGACCCACTACTTTCACTACTTATGAATAGCGTAACACTAACCATGATTTAACAACTGACACGACTAGACTCGATCAACGATTTTGTAAGTAATAACACGACTAACTGGCTAACTGAAATTAACTAATTGAAGACTCAATCTTTAATTTCCTTCAACAACAACTACTACAATTGTTTCTTCATTTGACAGTGAGTTCAAGTGTCTTGTTGCTCTTTTCTTCTTCTGCCCCATTCTATGCTCATGGTCTCCGGCTGGGTTTTACAGTACCCTCCCCACTTTTAAATCCTTGTCCCCAAGGATATAAATCAGGAATTTTTTTTGCATAAAAGACTGATCTTCCCAAATAGCTTGAGTAGGTGTGGAATCTGACCATTGAACTAAAACTTTGTGTTGTGTCCCTTTAGCTCCTGGAATGGTCCGGCTTCCCCAAATTTTCAATGGTTGGATGACAAAAGTCCCATCAGGTTGTGTCAAGGGAAGAACTAAGGAGGAGGATTCTCTTTGCTTCAGCTTTTCCTTCTACATGGAAACATGAAAAATTGGGTGAACCTTGGATGATGGGGGTAAATCCAGGCGATAAGCCACATAACCAATTTTTTCAAGGACCTTATAAGGACCAAAGAAACGAGGAGATAACTTCAGGTTCTTGCGAAAGAGGAGGTTGTGCTGTCTATAGGGATGCAATTTAAGAAAAAACATCATCACCAATCTGAAAGTGGCATTTCACTCTGTTTCGGTCAGTATTTAGTTTCATGCGCTGCTGGGCGGCCTTCAAGTTTTGGCTGAATAGGTTCTGAATTTCCTCTCGTTGCCTGAATAAGTCTGTGATAGAACTCCCAGCAGAATTAGAAAGCAGAGGGGCTGGAAGATGTGGTGCTTCATAGCCATAGAGGGCTTTGAAAGGACTCATCTTAATGCTTGTATGGTGTGAAAAGTTGTACCAAAATTCAGCGAGTGCAAGCCATTTAAGCCATGAATGTTGTTTGTGGGAGCACATACACCTAAGATAATTTTCCAAACAGTGGTTGACTTGTTCTGTTTGTCCATCCGATTGAGGATGGTATCATGAGCTTGTAGCCAAGTGAACACCTGCTTTTTCATAACATCTCGCCATAAGGAACTTGTGAAGATAGTGTCTCGGTCAGAGACAATTTGTGAGGGCATTCCATGTAGTTTATAGACCTGATCAAGAAACAATTGAGCTATGGTTTTGGCAGTATAAGGATGTGAGAGACTGAGGAAATGTGCATACTTGCTAAAACGATCAACTATGACCAACACCACCGTTTTGCCGTCTGATTTTGGCAAGCCATCGATGAAATCCATACTAATGCTTTTCCAAGGTGAAGGGGCAATGGCCAATGGTTGAAGTAGGCCTGCATATGCAGTAGGATCTGGTTTGCAGGTTACAAACACAACACAACTACCAATCCAGTTGATAATATCCTTTTTCATACCTGGCCAAGTGAAGTAATGTTAACTCGGTTTAGAGTAACCTGAATTCCTGAATGGTCGCCTACTGGAGAGTCATAGATAGCTGTGATGATTCTCTGTTTGAGGGAAGAGTTTTGGCCTATGCAAATTCGGCCACCACGCCGCAATATCCCCTGAATCAATTGAAACTCTGGATAGGCTTTGTTGTCAACTGTTTTGGCTTGGATTATGGCCGTGAGATGTGGATC
>JAOWBN010181284.1:0-16979 GCA_028565015.1 Pinguicula moranensis
ACAGATTCCGATAGCACCTCAAAGCTAGGATCCACTGCATCCTTGGCCAAATCAGAATAGACTACCTCAGAATTATCGTCAGGAGAACGGGCAGAAATCATTGAATCAGTGTCTGAGGCAGATACCAAATCTGCATACCCTCTAACTCAGACTTGACATATTCCATAATATGTAGAGGATAAATACCACCATCAACAGTCACCTGCATTAACTGGTCAATCGTTGCACATATAGGTACCTGGACTGTTAAGAACATGGCCTCCAAGTTCTGCTTAGATTACGTAATATCATCAATACAAATCAGAGAACTTAATTTGCTCCCAATAGAAGTTAGATTCGACTGAGTCCATGTCTGAAGAGGTAATCCAGAGATCCGCAGCTTGCATGTGCGAACAGTAATTGGAGTATTGGAGGACCATGGTGTAACAGTATCTACCCAGTTTGTGAGCCAATCCTTATCCTTCAATACTAAATTGAGAAGATCTACAGGATCATCTTCCCACAATAAGACCTTCTCAGCAGAGAGAGGGCTAGCCGTCACACTTAGATACCCCGCAGACTTCAAACATCTCTGAAAATCTCTGAAGTTATAGTGACTATGCAAAGTGGCCACAAAACCGCGTTCAAGCCATGCTCTAGATTCCATAGAAGAGCTAAGCGATAATATTTCCGACTGAGCAATGCCTGAGGTGGAGGCTACACCAGCTGTAGGAACAACAAGCGGCTGATTGTGGATTGCGACACTGGAAATCTTAATACCCTGCTTCGTCATAGAGACTTTTGGATATCTGGCTTGGTTAGCTTGCAATCTATAGGATCCGAGCCAGGTATTGTTAAGCTTGAATAACATAGTTTCAACATCCTCCACCTGATCGAAATCTACAAAACCAAACTGCCGACCTCGATTGTTCAATTTGCGTGCTATCCTGAGATTATGAATAGAGCCTTGAAACTTCAGCACACGACGAAGACGATCAATATCACAACCCTGTGGAAAATTGGTTATGTAAAAGCTAACCACTCCTAACTGGTTGACCGAAGGCTGCTTCCTTAATACAGAGACTCTGGGACTGAGCCTATCATGGACAGAGCGAGGGTTTTGGGCAGGCAGTGGTGGGAAGGAGATGAGATATGGTAAGGACTGAAACATTGGAGCCTTGCCTGCTTTGATTTCAGCACGCTTCATCCTCTTGATCTGCTGTGTGGGTAGCATCCAGTGAGTCATCTATACGAACATAAGCAAAGAAAAGATGGGGAGATAGAATATAGATTAGGCTTTATGGTAACTCCCCCAGGCGCGAAAGGCGACCCCGGGGGAAGGGGGAAAGAAGAGTTGAAAAGCTGCATGAAATCAGCAGAGAAGAGCATGGAAAACGACGAGCGGGAAGGAGTAAGGAGGAGATCTACTGTAGATCGGAGTCGCCATGTACTATAGATCAGAGCTTGAATAACATAGTTTCATTCTCCATATTGCTTTTCGGGTTGAAATGTAACTAAATCTTTTATGTATAAAATCTCGATCATTGAAATAATATATATCGGGAACATTTCATTGGAATGGATCTTGTTTTGATAGTGTTATGCATTCAAAAGTACTTTGTTCTTCTATTTCAAGAATAAAAGAGCTTAATTTGTAATCGCTCGCCTCATACTTTTTCTTCTTGTTTTTCATGACAGGCGCATGGTTTCATCCTCTTATCCTTGTAATCAGAGTTAATTATGTAACATTGGGACTAAATACTCGTATTTTTTCTTGTCCTTAATCGATTTAATTTATCATTATCGTTCTCTACCACAAAGAGTTGGTATTTGATTCCCAATTGTTTGGATGCCTTTATGATTTAAACATCCTTAATTATACTTTATTATCAATATAAATGTCTTTTCCATTCTCCATATTGCAATACCTGTTCAAAATATAACTAAATCTTTAAAGAGCAACCGTTGTATTTTTATTTCATTGAAGTAATATTTATTGTTAACATTTTCATTCAAATGAATCATGTTTTGCTAGTATTATGCGTTCAAAAGTACTTCGTTTGTCTATTACAGGAGCAGAAGAGTTTGACTTCTATTTGCACGTCTCATGTTCATTCTTCTTACTTTTCATGAAATGTACTTGGTTTCATCATCATATACTTGTAATCATAGTTAATTATGTAGCATTGGGACCAAATACTCGTGTTTTTCTTTTCTTTAATCGATTTAGTTTCTCATTCTCATTCTCTTCGACAAGTAGTTGGTCTTTGATTCCCAATTGTTTGGATGCCTCTATGATTTAAAAATCTTTAAGTATACTTTATTATCAATAACTAAATCTTTTTGTTGGTTGATTTTGTCTAAAGAACAATGCATTTGCTTCAATTTCGATTCAAATAGCTTTCTCATTCTCCATACTGCTATTCGTGTTCAAAACATAACTAAATCTTTAAAGGGTAACCATTGTATTTTTATTTCATTGAAATTATATTTAATGTTAACATTTTTATTCCAATAAATCACATTTTGCTAGTATTACGCGTTCAAAATTATTTCGTTTGTATATTTCAAGAATAGAGGAGTTTGACTTCTATTCGCTTGCCTCATGCTTTTTTTTCTTGCTTTTCATGAAAGGTGCATGGTTTCATCCTCGTATACTTGTAATCAAAGTTAATTATGTATCATTGCGGCCAAATACTCGTGTGTGTTTTTATCATCCTTAATCGATTTAGTTTATCACTCTCTTTCTCTTCCACAAAGAGCTTGTATTTAATCTCAAATGTTTGGAATGCCTATATGATTTAAATATATCTAATTATACTTTATTTTCAGTGGCTAAAGCTTTGTGTTGGTTGTCTGGTCTAAAAGAATAATGTATTTGCTTTGATTTCGATTCAAATGGCCTTTCCATTTTCCATATTGCTTTACGAGTTGAAACATTACTAAACCTTTAAAGTTTACCATTAAATCTTGATAATTAAATACTCATGTTTCATTCCAATGAATCGTGTTTTGATTGTATTACGCATTCAAAAGTACTTTGTTCTTCTATTTCAAGAATAGAGTTTGACATCTATTTGCTCGCCTCATGCATTTTCTTCTTAAGGTGCATGGTTTCATTCCATATACCTGTATTCAGAGTTAAATATGCAGCATTGGAACCAAATACTCATGTTTTTTCTTGTCCTTAGTTGATTAAATTCTCATTCTTTTCCACAAAAAAATGGTATTTGATTCCCAATTATTTGGATATTTCAATGGTTTAAACATCTCTAATTATACTTTATTTTCAATAGCTAAATCTTTATGTTGGTTGGTTTTGTCTAAAGAACGTATTTGGTTCAATTTTAATACAAATGGCTTGTGTTCAAAATATAACAAAATCTTTAAAGGGCAACCATTATATTTTTTATTATTTAAAATAACATTTACTGTTAATATTTACATTCAAATAAATTGCGTTTTGATACTATTACACGTTCAAAACTACTTTGTTTGTCTATTTCAAGAACAGAGGAGTTTGACTTCTATTTGTGCCCCTCATGCTTTTCTTTTTCTTGCTTTTCATGAAAGGTGCATGATTTCATCCTCGTATACTTGTAATCAGAGTTAATTATATCGCATTGGGACCAACTACTCGTGTTTATTCTTGTCCTTAATCGATTTAGTTTATTATTCTCATTCTCTTTCACAAAGAGTTGGTATTTGATTCTCAATTGTTTGGGATCCTTTGTAAATTAACATATTTTCTTATACTTTTTTTCAATGGCTAAAGCTTCGTATTGATTGCTCTAGTCTAAAAGAAAAACGCATTTGCTCGATTTTGATTCAAAATGGTTTTTCCATTCTTCATATTACTTTTCGAGTTGAAAAGTAACTAAACCTTTAAAATTCTACCATTAAATCTCAATCATTGAGATAATGTTTATTGATAACATTTTATTCGAATGAATTATGTTTTGATAGTATTACGCGATCAAAAGTACTTAGTTAATCTATTTCAAAATAGAGGAGTTTGACTTCTATTCGTTCGCCTCATGCTTATTCTTCTTGTTTTTCATTAAAGGTGATTGGTTTCATCATCGTATACTTGTAATTAGATAATTATGTACCATTGGGACCAAATATTCGTGTTTGTTCTTATCCTTAATCGATTTACTTTATCATTCTCATTCTTTTCCATAAAGAGTTTGTATTTGATTCTCAATTGTTTGGGATACCTCTGTGATTTAAACATACTTTCTTTTACTTTATTCAATAGCTAAAGCTTTGTGTTGGTTGATCTCAACTAAAAAAACAATGTACATACTTGAATTTTGATTCAAATGACCTTTCATTCTCCATATTGCTATTCAGGTTGAAACAAATTTAAGCCTTTAAGTCCCAACATTAAATCTCGATCACTTAAATAATGTTTGCTATTAAGATTCGTCATTCAAATGATTCGCATTTTGCTAGGATTACTGATGCAGAATCCAAGCTGGATGATGTGATTTGTCTGATTGTACATTAATGGCCCTAGAGCATCATGAATTGGCGAATAAATGCAAACGCGGTAGGTGATTTAGACATGGTCCTCTTAACTTCCATGTCACCTATATGGACCAATTAAAAGGACAAGTTGTTAAAGTCTTTTTTCTTAATTATTAAAGTAGTCAAATAACCAAAATAGTTAGCTATTTTAGGGGTCGCGTAGGAGTTGGGGTTGGACTCCAATAATTAACTAAAAATTCAGTCAAAACTTTTTTTTTTGGATAAGCAAAAATTCATTAATAAATAAATGAACGTACAACTTTCTTACCAGATGTAAGAAGTTACAAGAAAAGAGAAAGAAAAGAAGAAAAGGAAAACTAAGTGAAATACATAACAAGCTCCAAGCTACCGGAGGTCAGGAACATGTGTTACATAGATCTAATATAGGGAGTAGGCAAAGGTGTGAGCAAAAGTGATTACATAACTCCCAACTATACAAGCTGTCATATAATGACTACAAGGGTCATTATCTTGCTACAAAACCCATCTCAGCCTATGCACCTTATAGTATCAAGGTCAAGAGATTGGAGTTAAACCCCATTAAGCAAAGACTTGGGGAGTAGAGCAACAGCGATCTATTGACTTCCAACTATGCAAGCCGCCCAAGGGCTACAAGATTCTTTATTGTAGTAGTTAGCAAAACTCAGCCTGTTCACCTTATAGAATCATAGTCCCGTGACTTTTGTCACCCTTTACCCCCTTCCTGCATTGAGCTTCGCATGCCATGATGGTTGTAATTAATCTCGAACTACTTTCATTAGGTAAGGCCTCCTTTCATGCCACCCTCGTGGCCGAAAGAAGGCAGAAGGATGGTCTGAACCAAACGTGTTGCAATGTTCATTCAGCAGCTCTAATTCTGCTGACAGGCAATCATGGTGCAGGACATCTAAAGGGACAGTTTGGTAACAGAGAGTGTGATATGATGAGAGTGTCCATAGCATCCACCTAACCTGCACCACCATGGGAAAAGGAGACAGTTACATAAGCATAATAGGGGAGTGAGGGGCAGAGGAGATTACTCAGTTCATTTTACATCAGTTAACATCTAGTGGAGTCTCATCGCCTGGAAGCAGCAATGCCCTGTGCAGTCTAGTACACAAGAGGTCAACTCATAACCTAGATAGTTAGTGCCTATAAGATTTTCTCAAAACTCAAAACATGAATATGGATTCAATAACCAATCAGTTAAAGAATAGGGGAAAAGAGCCGTAGATCTTATGGATCTTAATCTTAGTCAAAGCGCTCGTTGAATGAGTTGGATTGAAGACTGCACATTTACCTTCTGGTCATGGAAATGGAAGTGATTTATTGCCCTCAAGATTTGCCACAGTATATCTATCCAGATTGATTTCCATGCATTAGTATTGATGACATCAGGTTTCATTACCAGAAAGTCCTGGAGGGAGGGCAGGCAGTGTGGAGAGGCATCAGTAATATTTGGTGGTCGCTGCAGGTGCTGGGGGAGCAGCCAGTGGTGGATTCCCTGCCATACAAGTGAGGTAAAGGAGCATGAGTTAAATAGGTGAGTCAAGGATTCTTGACCAGACATGCAGAGGGGGTAGTTTATAAGTTGTTGCTGGGGAATTATAAGTCTCTGCTGGAGGAAGGCCTTCACTGGAAGAGCATTTTGGCAATCTCTCCAAGCCATGATAATTTCCTTCATTGGAGAGAACTTGTTCCAAATTCTAGTATGGTTTTCAATTGCCTCTAAGGTGTATAGCGGCTGGTCTAAATCACACAATGCCTTGTAAGCCCCTTTCACCGTGTAGTTCCCATTAGTGTGCCCTTCATAAACATAATGATCATCACCTGAGCTCTCTGGTTTGTGAACCTGCAGAAGAAGAGGAAGAGCTGTTAGATCAGATAATTCGTGTGACCGTAGATCCCTTCCCAAGTAAAGTGTCCAGGACCAACATTCTGCTTTCCATCTGCCAGCAGCTGCAATACATAGGTCTTGATTATTTGATAATCTGAATAGTCTAGGAAATAAGGTAGCCAGCCTGAAATTATTAATCCATTTGTCTTTCCAGAAGAGGGTGTTGCTCCCACTTCCAAGCTTGATCCTGATAGCTTGCTGGAACCATGTGTCTTGTTGAGTGTCCTCCAATTCCTTCCACCAAGATGAGGCGTATCTGAGGCCGCTTCTTCTTCCTCTCCTTCCTAGAGTAAATTGTTGTGGAGGTTTTCGTTGTCTGGACCCCCTACTGATAGTATTCCTTCCTGACCATATTTTGCCATTAGGATCTCATTAGCTAGATTCTTGACACCTCATAAAATTTTCTCTCCCCATTTTCCTAGCATGGCACGGTTGAAGGAAGCTATATTTCACACTCCTAAACCCCTCTATCTTTAGGATGTGAAATTTTTCCCAGGAGATCCATGCCACTTTCTTGCAGGCCTGAGAGCTGCTCCACAAGAAGTCCCTCTGAATGGAAACTAAATTTTTCAGAACCATAGGGGAGGCTTTGTAGAGGGCTAGATAATGAGCTGGTATAGCTGCCAGAACCGAGTTAATGAGCAACAGTATACCTCCAGATGACAGATGCATGTGGTTCTAGGAAGAAAGAGTTTTTTCAAATATGTCAAGCACTGGAGTCCACCTAGCTATTAGGTGGTGATTCCCCCTACCAGGAGGCCAAGATATTTAAGGGGAAGACACCTGGTTTGGCAGTCTAGATATGCTGCCATTTCAGCCAGTCTCTCCTCTGGAACATTTGTCCAGTTAAGTAGCTTATCTTGTAGTTGATTCTGAGACCCGATAGCAGTTCGAAGTTTTGCAGGATGGCTTGTAAGTCTTTATGATGCTCCAAGAAGCCTGTCCAAACAGGAGAGTGTCATCAGTAAATTGAAGGTGAGATAAAGAAAACTTACCTCTGCCAATTTCTGCAACAAGGAGCTTCCTCATACTGACTGCCTGGTTGATCAATACAGATAGTCCTTCAGCAACTAGCAGGAATAGGAAGGGGGATAAGAGATCTCCTTGTCTAAGGCCTCGGGTGGGGTAGAATTCAATAGAAGGGCTTCCATTAACTAGTATAGAAGCTGAAGCTGATTCATGCAGCTCCTTTATCCACCATTGCCAACATTTTGGGAAGCCCATCTTGGCCATGACATCTTGTAGATATTGTCAATTCACGGTGTCAAAAGCTTTCTAAAAGTCCACCTGGAAGATAATGGCAGGCACCTTCAGTTTTTTCATCTCATCTATAGCCTCACTGGCCACTGGGACACTGTCGTGTAATCTTCTCCCACAGATGAAGGCCATTTGATTATCAGAGATGACCTCTTCTATTTCAGAAGCTAATCTGATTGCCAAGACTTTGGAGATGATCTTAGGCATGGAACCGATAAGGGTAATTGGCCTATAATCATCAACAACAAGAGGGGATTCAGATTTTGTAATAAGAGTGATGTGTGCAGCATTACTTCCTCGTGGGAGTTTGCTGTTTCTATAAAACTCCATCATTATCTGAAGGAAGCACTTTATGAACTTGAATGAGGCCATCTGGACCCGGACTCTTGTTGCTACCACAACTCATGATGGCAGCCATTATTTCAGCTACAGAGAAAGGAGAATTGAGTCTTTGTTTAGCTGCTTGGGAGAGGAATTTGAAGATCATGTTGCTGATCCGAGGTCTTAAAGATAAAGGCTTAGTGAATCTAGTAGCAAAATGATCTCTGAAACATTTTTTAACACCATCTGGTTCATCTATCTAGACATCCTCAAACCAGAAGTCATTGATCCCATTTTTCCTTCTCTTACTGCTAATGCACCTATGGAAGAAGACGGAATTAGCATCACCTTGTTTTAACCATCTTATACGAGCTTTCTGAAATGTTTAGCTGTCAAGTTGCAGTGTGAACTAATCAATCTCTCCTTTTAGCCTAATTGCAATAGTAGAAACCGCACCAGTAACAGGAGAATCAGTTTAAGCCTGTAGCTCAAGTTGATCCAGGTCTGACAACAATTTTTTCCTTTCACAGACTAAGTCTCTCGGTCTGGTTAGATTCCAATCTCTAATGCCCATACGGACTGCTTTGATCTTTTCCTGGATGCGCTTGCTAGCATACCTATGCATAATTGGAGTATTCCAGATAGTATGGACAGTTGAATTATAATCAGGGAGCTCGAGCCAGCTATCCAAGACCTTTAGGGGCTTAGGACCCCAGTTCAAATGCTTAGTGCACAGCTGAACTGGACAGTGATCAGAGTTATCTCTCTCCAGTCCAGTCTGAATCCAATTCGTCTCATTCTCCAGCCATAAGTTATTAACCAAGAATTTGTCCAGCCTATTCATAACTCGTAGAGACTTGAGGCACTATGTAAACTTTCTTCTATCCATCTGGAGGTCTTTTAGCTCCATTCTGCTGATGAAGTCCTTGAAGCCATTTATCTCAGTTAGATGCCCATGTTGGGAGGGTCCTTTCCTTTCCCACACATCCAGAACTGCGTTGAAATCACCCATAACACAATTTTACTTCTCTTCTTCCTTGGTAAAGCTCACAGATTTCTTCCCATTGACTAAGTTTAGCTTGTAACTCAGAGGGGCCATATACATTTAGTATCACATTGCACCTCTCCTCACTGTTCCAGTGGCCTGTCACTCCCAAGAATCCTACCCCAGAAAGGATAGATGCCCTGCTTAATTTATTCTTGTTCCAAATACAGAGGAGTCCACCAGATTGACCTATAGATCCACTAAAAATCCAGTTCAATTCTAAGTCATACCACAGATATTCACAGAGTTGTTTATCCATCGTTGTTAGCTTAGTCTCTTCCAGACTAATGAAGTCAACAAACTGCTTATTTATTAGCTCTTTAACCCGCTTCTTCCTGCCCGAGGTACCCAACCCCCTCACATTATATGTGATCAGTTTCATAAGAGAGGTTTTATCTTTTCTGGCAGTTGGGTACTAGAGATTGTATTCTCCTTAGATATGAGCTGCTTCGAGTTCAGTTTCATAAGCATTCCACGGCACATATCAGGGTTGGGATCATAGGATATACCAAGGTCTGCACCAATGCACATAGCTAGATCATCTTCAACTCTTTTATGATCTGGAGAGATGACAGTGTCCCTGTGAGATTGCTCACCGTCAGAGTGTAGGAATTTTGGTTAATCAGATTACCAATCCATTCCTCTAGGTTGGCAATCTCCTTCTGTCGCCTCAAGTCCACTTCCTTGCGAGTTTGGCTCCGGGTTTTGTGACCTATTTTCCTGAATTTTATCATCTTAGGTGAGGGGGTTGATTGTACCTGTGTCCCAAGGGGAGGGAAGTCATCTCTCAGTCTCAGATCTCTGTCATTCTTGTGCTGTTTAGGACTAGAAATCCGGTTCTCAACCTGGATTTCAGTCTGGTTATCCACCTCTGCTAATGAGATGGGGGTGTCAACCTGAGCACTTAGCTTGAAACCCGCATAGTGAGATGGTTGATCAATCTCCTCCGAGGTAGCCATAGTATCTGGGACCCCTAGTTCAACCAAGTTGGTGTTATCTAAATGAGGGATGGGAATCTGGGCTTCAAGGTGATCATCTAAGCTCACTGGTGAAGCAGATACAGTCTCTTGGGACAACTGAGAGATGGATTTGGGCCACCAATGAAGCTTTCCTGGGATCCATGGATCAATGGAGGTCTTACCGGATGGTCATTCCAAGCATTTGTGTACAACATCCATTGTTAGGGGATCCAACCGTTTCATTCTGAGCATGTGTGCTAGCAGGATCCCTATCTGAGCCATCTGAGTCATCAAGAGAAATATCAACCCTAGATTTTTGCTCAATCGTGCAATCAGACACATCATTATCCATATCATCCCATATTACAAAACTAAATTTAGTGGCAATCTCCTGTACATGTAGCAGGTACGACTTACCATCTATAGGGGAACAAGAAATTGGGTAGTCTCCAGATATTTTTTTTTAACAATAGTATCATCTATACGTATCAATATACCCAAGGAGCAAGCAATCTTCCCCATGGAGTCACTATCCCATACATTCAATGGGATGCTATAAATCTTAACCCACACCTGGCGTTTTAGAGGCAGGGGCACCTGAGCACTACTCAGAGACATCAAGGGACCACTATGCCAGTTTAGGAGCCAATCTGTGTCATTTGAAAGGAGAGACTTAAGATCAATCTCTGCCTCCTCCTACAAAATGGTTCTTGCAGCATCTATAGGGATAACAATTATGTTTAGGTACCCCGCCCTTCGCAGATTTAGCAGGAATTCCCAAAAACCATCTAAGGATTTCATATAGTCAACATACAAAAGACCAGGCCAGTGGTCTCTTTTAGATTCTATATTAATGGCAGGATAAGGCTGCTCAGGTTCAACCTTGGACCTGGAGTCAGTGGGTGGTGTAGGCTAGTTGCGGCACCCGCATCCAGCCTGGCAGACATACTACACTTACTAGGAATCCTCTGCAGCTTGTAAGAGAAGATAGGGGGGCAGAGTAGCTCTAGCAGAGTTATGATTCTTCTTGGGAGGGAACCTGGCCAAGTTGATGCTTAGTTTGAAGTAACCAAACCAGGCTTGCTTGAGTTGCCCCTGAAGTGCTTCTATATCCCGGATGTTGTCAAATTTAGCAAAGGCAAATTGTAGATCATATTTCCCCAACTTTCGAGAAATACGTATACTCTTGAGCGCCCCTGGCTCCCCTGTTTTTACCACTAATCTCTCTAATCTTGTGGGAGAGCAGTCATGGGGGAAGTTTGTGATGAAGAAAGTGGCGAGAGTGGTGGGGCCTTGAACAGGAGCAGCTCTCGGCCCCCGTCGCGCATGTACCGGGCGGAAGTCCTTCACTACAAGGAACTCAGCATACGTTCTTTTTTTATTGGCATTTCTCAGGGTGCGAGGATGAGTTGATATAGCTTTTCCAGCTCGCATCGCAGCACGGTGCATTTTCTTCAACTGATGGGAGGGAATTTTCCAGAGCTGGGATGAAATCATGGCAACGGGGAAGAAGAGAGGAAGGGATGAGGGAGGATAACAGGGAAAGAGGGAAAAGAGAAAGTGGGAGGAAGAGAGTCATGGCGCAGGAGGGAACCAGGGTCGGGGAAGCTGCTGAGCTCACGGCCGGCCGTGATTCAACCGAGGCTCAGCTTGTGTTAAGAAACTCACGGAGAAGGCACTGTTCATGGCGATCAACGTGTACAAATAGTATTTCAAAGTAAAGTAAATTCAGTCAAAACTTGTTAGTCGCAAAAGTCTAACCTCCGGTCATGAAGTTTAGGTCAAAACTCCTTAACTTTCGGCCATGTTATTTGAATTTGTAGTTATATAGTATGGCTTGTGGACTACATTTGGGACATTTAAAATATTGGTAAAATTATCCTTACCTTTGAGGTATTTCTCTTGGTATTTTCGGGATAAATTTCTTCATCTTCCTCAAACGTACTCGAACCATAAAGCCATTGGTATAATCACTACACTAACTTGGTGTCAATTATGCATTCAAATTACTTCGTTAGGTTATTTCAAGAATAGAGGAGTTTGACTTTCGCTTGCCTCGTGATTTGTTTTTCTTTCTTTTCATAAAAGGTGCATGGCTTCATCCTCGTATCCTTATAATCAGATAATTATGTAGCATCGAGACCAGTCATGTTTTTTATCGTCCCTAATCGATTTAGTTTATCGCTCTCCTTCTATTCCACAAAGAGTTGATATTTAATTCTTAATTATTTGGGATCCTTTGATTTAAACATATCTAATTATACTTTATTTTTAGTGGCTAAAGCTTTATTTGGTTGCTCTTGTTTAAAAGAACAGTGTATTTGCTTCATTTTTTTATTCAAATGACATTCTCATTCTCCACATTGCTTTTCGGGTTGAAAAGTTACTAAACCTTTAAAGTGCAACTATTAAATCTAGATCACTGAAATAATGTTTGTTATTAATATTTTGTTCAAATGAATCGTGTCAAAGTTAATTATGTAGCATTGGGACCAAATACTCGAGTTTGTTCTTATCCTTTTATCATTCTCATTCTCTTACACAGAGAGTTGGTATTTGATTCTAAATTATTTTGGGTGCATATGTGATTTAAACATATTTTCTTATAGTTGATTTTCAATGGATAAAGCTGTGTTAGTTGCTCCTGTCCAAGAACAACGTATTTGCTTCGATTTTGAATCAAATGACCTTCCCATTCTCCTTATTATTTTTCAGGTTGACATGTTACTAAACATTTAAAGTGTAACGATTAATTCTTGATCGTTGGAATAATGTTTATTATTTACATTTTATTCGAATGAATCATGTTTTGATTGTATTACACGTTAAAAAGTACTACGTTATTCTCTTTAAAGAATAGAGGAGTTTGACTTCTATTCGCTTGCCTCATGCTTTTTCTTCCTGCTTTTCATGATAGATGCATCGCTTCATCCTCGTATAATTCTAATCAGAGTTAATTATGTGGCATTGGAATGAAATACCCGTGTTTGTTTTTGTCCTCAATCGATTTAGTTTATCATTCTCATTCTCTTCCATAGAGAGTTGGTATTTGATTCCCAATTGTTATTGGATGCCTCTGTGATTTAAATGCATCTTCTTATACGTTATTTTCAAATGTCTAAATCTTTCTGCGGTTGCTCTCGTCTAAGAATAACGTATTTGCTTCGATTTTGATTCAAATGGACTTCACATTTTCCATATTGCTATTCGTGTTTAAACATGTGTAAACCTTAAAAGGGTAACCATTGTATTTTGATTTCACTAAAATAATGTTTATTGTAACATTTTCATTCAAATGAATCACATTTTGATAGTATTACACATTCAAAAATACTTCGTCTCCTATTTCAAGAATAGAGGAGTTTGACTTCTATTCGCTCTCCCCATGCTTTTCTTCTTCTTTTTTTTCATGAAAGGTGCATTTTTTTATCCTCATATACTTGTAATCATAGTTGATTGTGTAGCATCGGACAAAATATTTTTTCTTTGTTCTTGTCCTTGTTTGATTTAGTTTATCATTCTCATTCTTTTTCACAAAGAGTTGGCATTTGATTCTCAATTGTTTGGATGCATCTGTGACTTAAATATCTTTAATTATACTTTATTTTCAATAGTTAAATATTTTAGTTTTTTTTTCTAATTAACAATGTATTTGTTTAAATTTTCATTCAAATGATTTTTCCATTCTCCATATTGCTATTCGTGTTCAAACATAACTAAACTTTAAAGGGCAACCATTGTATTTTGATTTCAATGAAATAATGTTTATTTTTAACATTTTCATTCAAATGAATCGCGTTTTGATAGTATTACACGTTCAAATTTAATTTGTTCGTCTATTTCAGAACCGGAGGAGTTTGACATCTATTCACTAGCCTCGTGCTTTTTTTCTCGATTTTCTTGAAAGGTGCATGGTTTTATCCTCATGTACTTGTAATCACAGTTAATATGTAGTATTGGGACCAAATACTTGCCTTTGTTCTTGTCCTTAATTGATTTAGTTTATCATTCTTATTCTCTTTCACAAAGAGTTAGTATATGATTCCCAATTGTTTGGATGCATCTATGATTTAAACATCTCTAATTATATTTTATTTTCAATAACTAAATCTTTGTGTTAGTTGGTTTTGTCTAAAGAACAACGTATTTGTTTCAATTTCCACAAAGAGTTTATTGACCTTAATCGATTTAATTCATCACTCTCATTCTCTTCCACAAAGAGTTGGTATTAATTCTCAATCGTTTGGGATGCCTTTATGATTTAAACATATCTAATTATACTTTATTTTAAGTGGCTAAAGCTTTTGTTGGTTACTTTCGTCTAAAAGAACACAACTTTGCTTTGATTTTGATTCAAATGGCCTTCCCATTCTCAATATTACTTTTCGTGTTTAAACATAACTAAACCTTTAAAGTGCAACCATTAAATCTCGACCACTTAAATAATGTTTATTGTAATATTTCGTTCGAATTTATCGTATTTTCATAGGGTTGAGCATTCAAAAGTATTTCGTTCTTTTATTTCAAGAATAGAGAAGTTTGAATTCTATTCGCTCGTCTACTCTTATTTTTTACAGACCTTAATCGATTTAGTCTATCACTCTCATTCTCTTCTACAAAGAGTTGGTATTTAATTCTCAATTGTTTGGGATGCCTTTATGATTTAAACATATCTAATTATACTTTATTTTCAGTAGCTAAAGCTTTTTGTTGGTTGCTCTCATCTAAAAGAAAAACATATTTCCTTCGATTTTTATTCAAATTGCCTTCCCATTCTCCATATTGCATTTTGTGTTGAAACATAACTAAACCTTTAAATTACAACCATTAAATCTCAATCACTCAAATAATACAACAACAACAACGTACCCAGTATGTTCCCAACTAAGTTGGGGCCTGGGGGTCAGATGTACGCGGTCTTACCCTTACAATTATACAAAGAGGCCATTTCCGTTGCGTCCCAATATGCATTGCGTCATTTGATATATTGAGCTCCAGCAATTTCACTAAATAGAAGCACTGGAATTTAATAGTCATTTTGCTCTAGTCCATTATTAGCACAAAGCTAAAAGAATTGTCAATGATGACTCTTCCAGCTCCATTTGCAATGAGAAGAAGAAGTAAGAAGGCCTGCGCAAAACAGGGCCTTAATGCTTATATTAAAATAATATAGGGACAATACAAAAATATATATTTTTTAAAAAATCTTTTACTTTTATTACACGTTATCTAAAGAAGTTCCTTTTATAAGGCCATGTTTTGTACCATATTTTTTTCA
Source organism: Pinguicula moranensis (assembly GCA_028565015.1). NCBI lineage: Eukaryota > Viridiplantae > Streptophyta > Magnoliopsida > Lamiales > Lentibulariaceae > Pinguicula > Pinguicula moranensis. The sequence goes on from JAOWBN010181284.1 coordinate 15,249, forward strand.
GATTATTTTTCTCATTCTCTTTTTTCTTTCAGATTATTTGAAAAATAGTGTTTTAAAATTTCACTTCTCCTTCTCCTTCTTTTTTTATTTTCAGTCAAAACTCATTTTTTCAGAAGTAGGTAAGATATTACTTTTTTTCTACTTCTACTTTTAATGACAATTTTGTAAATAAATTAAAGTTATCTTACTAAATTTAGCTACAAACATTATTTAATCAACTTACAAAATTTTATTGCAAATACTATTTTAATAACTTTTTTAATTTTTTTGTAGTTTTACCAAACACTAAAAACTATAAAATTAAAAGGAGAAGTAAAATCAAAAGGAAAAATAAAAGGAAAAAATCATTATGGGTATAAAACAGGCCTAATATTGAATCTAAAACCTCTCTTTTGATTTTACTTTTTTATTTAATTTTATAATTTTTGAATGTTTATAAAAATTATAAAAAAAAATAATTACAGTCAATTTTTTTAAAAAATAAATAATATTTACAGTTAAAATTTTTAAAATAACTTTTATTTATTTATAAAATTATTATTAGAAATAGAAATTTTAAAAAAATAACCTTGTAACTACTTAAAAAAATTAATTGCAAAAAAATAAAAATAAAATAATCTTAAAAAATAAATAATAATTTAATTTTTAATAGGTAGCCAAAAAATCAATTATCTTTTAATGAACTTAGGTAGGAAGATTGAGAGTGGTTCACTTTAAACTACAAACAAATATTGCCCAAAAATAGGAAAGTGTTGTGAATTATTTATATAAGTGTAATCAAATACAGATCAAATATTAGAATGAAAAAATAAACTAATTCAAATTCCTTCTTAAATTTTCTTCTCAATTTTTTCTCTTCTTTTCCTTCTCTTCCTTTCTATCTTTTTTGAGTAAAAGGCCATTAGTCCCATGTACTATACCTAATAGGTAAATTACTCCCCTGTACTTTCAAAAGAGCCAATTTATCCCCCTGTAAATTCCGAAAAAAAACCACTGCCCCCAAAAAAATTTCACGCGCGTCGCCGCGACTGGGGGAATTTTTAGTGCAAGGAAAAGTCGATTTTACCCTTCATTCTTCATTCTCAACTAACTGGGCTTTTCAATTTCGTTTCTTCTCACGTTTTCTGCACTTCAGTCGCCATCTTGTCCCATTTTACTCCCCAATTTGTTGTTCTCCTTATCTCCCCGAATTCGAACGAAACTCCCATCGAAGGAATCGTCTTCTCGATGTTCGATTTGTAAACGAAGTTGGAAATCAGAAGAGGGATTTGTTCGATTCGTAAACGTTTTTGGGTAAGAATCTTCTCCCATGTTCTATGTTTCGTACAAGCTTCATTTCCTGACCTGCTGGTTTCCTACGTTTTGCTCTTTGATTTAGCATGATCTCAACAGCCTCAAAAGAGGAGTCCATCATTAGCTTTTACCACTCTCCACGATCTTTTAATTAGTATGTTTTGTGCTCAGAGAGGTTACTCATGTGTGCCCTTTACTTCTTGTTGTGGTACCTGAGCTTTATTGCATCAGTGCAGCCTGTAGGATGCAATGATTTGGTTTCTGTTAGACTGTTGGTAGTGTAATTTTATAGTTCAAATTGTTACTTTGTGGGAGCCCTTGAATAATTCAATTTCAGAATATGCATATCACTCAAGGGATTAGTTTGTTTCAATTCAACTCTGCATGAGAATCAGGTGGAAACACAAAGGGTTAAAGCAGGACACAAGTCTAGATGAA
>JAOWBN010181295.1:0-29334 GCA_028565015.1 Pinguicula moranensis
GGGGACATTGAGGAACATAAATGATCTAAAGGAGTTTCAGGTTGCACTGAAGAGAGCTGGATATATTAACCTTATGGCAAGTACAATTGGATTGGGCAAAATACTAGTATGGGGACCAAATGAGGATGATATGGATATGTTGACTACAACTGAGCAGGAATGGCTTTCTCAATGGCTGATGATGAGCTTGATTCCCTGGAAGCAAGAGAAGCATGACATCTGCACTAAGCGGCAGCTCTGAATAAAGGTGTATGGCATTCCTGTATCAGCATGGGAAGAAGTGGTTATCAGAGAGATTGCACGAGATATTGGGCCTGTTATACAAATTGATGAATCTACACTGGATTGTTAATCGCTAGATGCGACCTTAATTCAAATTGAAGTCAACACGGATAAAATTATTCCACATATGATCAAGGTTAGTATAGATGAACAATATTACTCCTTATATATCTATGAGGTTCGAGGCACTAAGGATACTTCGACAACATGGTTTGATCTTCCAGCATCTTCTATATCATTAGAGGATACAATTGATTATGGGACAGAATTGGGAGCATCTGATAATGAGCAGGAACTAGAGGACCAAATGCAGGAGATTAGTGAGGATAACAGGATGTTAGTGGCCCATTCTTGCAAAGTAAACCAAGATATCACTCAGACAACCATGGAAAATTTAATATCTTGGAGTCCTCTAAAAATTGATTGGTGGCCAGGTGATATTTCTCATTCTAACACAAGAATTTCATCTCCTCTTGCTTAACAAGAGACAGGCTTACAACAATTCGGAAATAGCACACATATTATAGATACTGGGAAATTAATGGTGATGGCTAAAGTAGTGGCAGAAACTGCAATTACCCCTGTTGCAGAGTTTCCTCCTCTAGATATAAATAGACAGACACATCAGAATCCTATCTCCCAGTCACCGAAGAAAATATCCTGTCAACCTCGTTCTGCAGGCCCTAAACCCTAAACATATCATCACTTTTGGACAAGACATTGGAGTGAAGTATGGATCTAGCACATCAGTAGCAAAGAATAAACTGAAAAAAATGAATGCAGAGATGAAAAAGAGCAAGGTGGAAAAGATTAAAGGAAAAGAAGTAACTGTTAATGAAGATAGTCACATATAACGTGCGAGGCTTGGGAGGACAGGGAAGGAAAAAACAAGTAAGGGCTCTCATTATTCAACACGAAATAGAATTCTTAAGTCTATAGGAAACCAATGTGGAAACTATTGACAGACGATTATGGCAAAAATTATAGGTTAATGAATACTTTGACTGGTTTTATAGTGGGGCATCAAGACATGCGGGGGGACTTCTCTGTATATGGGACAACAAAAAGGTTAAAAGATCAGGTACTTGCTCGGGCAGTGGCTTTCTAGGGATTAAAGGCAGATGGTTTGATGAACAATTGAAATCCAATTTGATAAACATTTATGGTGCATCAGACTTACCGCAGAAACAAATGCAATGGAATGAACTGAGGCAACTGTATAAAAATAGAGAACAAGAGAAGTGATGCATAATGGGTGACTTCAATGCGGTGTTGAAAAAGGAAGAAAGGAAAGGAAGCTCTCAATCAAGTTATGATGCTGAAATCAAAACTTTTAACAATTTTGTTAGAGACTTAAATCTGCAGGATCTACCAATGTCTAAAAGAGCCTACACTTGGTATCTCAGTTCACTTAAAGCAATGAGCAGATTAGAACGCTTCTTATTGAATAATATATGGATGTCTACTCATATAAACTGGATACAAAAGGGACTGGACAAGGTGGACTCGGACCACTGTCCAGTTAGTTTACCATCAATTATCCAGAACTGGGGGCCAAAACCGACAAGGGTGCTGGGTTGTTGGCTAGAAGATGAATCATATAACCTGCTGACGGAGCAGTCCTGGAAGCAGTTTACAGTTGTAAGATATGCTAGTCAAAGGATTAAAACAAAAATCAAGAGATTGAGGGGAGACATCAAAACATGGAATGCTGATAAATCAAGGAATCTGGCAGGTTCTCGTAGCAGGATACTTCAGGAAATCCAGAACAAAGAGCTTATAGCAGAGACATTGGTGGTAAATGAACAGTTTTCAAAGGAGATCTCTCAATTAAGAGAGAACTTGCAGCGGATAGAAACCAGATTAACAGTGTGGCTTATCAGAAAGCTATGATTGAGTGGATGAAGAAGGGTGATGCTAACACAACTTACTTTCATGGCTGTATAAACCGTGGCAGAAATCAGAATTCAATCCAAGGAATCTGGGATGAGCAAAGCTGGTTGGAGGATGTGGAAGTTGTCAAAAAAGTTTTCTGGGAGCATTTCCAGAAGAGATACAGTGAAGTTCAATGGGCTAGACCTCATCTCACGGAAGTAGGCTACAAGAAATTATCGCAAGAAGCCAGTCTTAGTCTAATCAGGCCATTCTCGGAGCAAGAGATATTGGAGGCTATCAACTCATGCGCAAGTGGGAAAAGTCTGGGACCGGATAGTATAAATTTCATATTTATAAAACACTTCATATATCTGCTGAAGGATGATATCATTCAAATGATGCTGGAGTTTTATAAAAATAGTAAGCTAGCAATGGGGAGTAATGCAGCACATATCATTTTAGCTGCAAAGAAGGGGAATCCATTGAAGGTAGAAGACTATCGACCCATTACCCTCATAGGATCCATGCCTAAAATCATATCAAAGACCTTAGCTATTAGCATGGCAGTTATCATGGAGGAAATTATCTCTCTGAATAAAATGGCATTCATAAAAGGTAGGAGACTGGTAGATGGTGTGCTGATAGCAAATGAAGTGGTAGATGAGTTGAAAAAGGTGAACAGAAAGGGCTTTATACTTAAGGGTGATTTTGAGAAAGCTTTCGACACAATCAACTAGAAGTGTATAGCTGATACAATGACTAATATGAACTTCCCTCAAGCATGGATAGCATGGATTGGTGAACTTTTATCATCAGGTACTACATCAGTACTCATAAATGGAAATCCTACGCAGAAATTCATACCTCAATGTGGCCTGAGACAAGGAGATCCTTTGTCCCTATTTCTATTCCTAGTTGCAACGCAAGGATTATCAGTGATGATAGAGAAGGCCATATCTCTAGGAAAATTTCAGCCTCTGTCTATTGGAAAAGAAGGAGTTGCAATGTCTCATCTTCAATTCGTTGATGACACACTATTATTGGGACAAGCAACATGGGACACAGTGAGCTCTTTTAAAGCTATTCTGCAAAATTTTGAGCTTATTTCTGGGCTGAGAGTGAACTTCAATAAAAGCAACCTCTATGGTATCAATATCCAGTATGATATCCTGGCAAACATGGCTGAATATTTGAGCTGTAAAGAAGATCAACTACCGTTTAGGTATTTAGGTCTTTCAATAGGCTGCAATCATCTCAAACTCTCAGAGTGGAAACCAGTGATAGATAATGTTGAAAAAAGACTGACGGCATGGGAGAATAAGAGTCTTTCAGAAGATGGCAGATTGGTTATGTTAAATTCAGTACTGAATTCTCTCCCTTCACACTTCTTCTCATTCTTTGTGTCTCCTCCCCAAGCTATTAAATGACTTATAAGTCTACAAAGATCTTTCTTGTGGGGCTTAAAAAAATACAAGAAAAAGATCATCTGGATTGCTTGGAGAAGAATTACAATGCCAAAGGCCTGGAGGGGTCTGGGGGTGAAGAGTATAGCACTAGCGAACAAAGCCATGATGGGGAAGTGGGGAGAAAGAATGTTGAGAGGAGATCAGAGCCTTGCTAAGACTATTTTGTGCTCAAAGTATAGTCAAAATGAAATTCTGAAACTGGGAAATCTAAGGGAATTGAGGCACCATCAGAACCAATTAATAGCTATTAGGGGGCGAAGAAGGGGCACTGGATATGCATCTACATGATGGACTGACTTGCAAAGACTCTTATCAGAAATGTGGTTTTCTGATATGCCTAGCATATCAATCGGATCTGGTAATGGTATTCAATTCTGGAATGATTGCTGGTGGCAGAAAGATAAACTAGCTGAACTCTTCCCCCAACTTTATAATATTCTAGCAAACAAAAATCTATATTTGGCAGATGCAGAAAGATGGGTTGAGCATAGATGGCAATGGAAAAACTCACTGGAGAACCTGATCTCCTTAATTCAGCCAGTCGCCCCAATAGGAGTGGATGCAGATCAATATATATCCCCACAAGATCTAGCTGGAAGATACACTACATCAGTTGCTTACCAGAAGCTGCTTGAAGAAATGGATCCAGCATTTCAGGAGACAGAGAGAAATGAATTAGCGGGCCTATGGAAAAGTTTCTCACAAACAAAGCACATCATCTTCTGTTGGAAATTAGCCAATGCAGTGGCAGTCAAGAGTGTGCTTCAGATAAGACATATTATTCCTTTGTAAAATGAAGAAAAATGTACACTTTGCGGATCAGGTACAAAAACTATACTATACTTATTTCATAATTGTTCTGCAACTATTGTTGTTTGGCAGGAAGTGCAGAGATAGATATGGAAGGATGAAGAACAGCTTCCTGACTGGGATTCCAATACTGTTCCGTAGCTGGATGCATTTTGTCACAATAAACCAAGTGGTAGTAATTTGGTGGCATGGCAAACGATTTGGATATCCTTTATGTGGCACATATGGAAAGCTCGAAATAGATTGCACTTTAGCAATATTGAGTTAGATAAAATAAAGGTTACACAGTGTATTAAACATGAATCATGGCTAGGGATAAAGGCAAAAAAGAAATATTTCTCCTACTCATTGTATGAATGGCAAATTCATTCGGTTATATGCATGAGATTCACATGACCTAAGGAGTTAGGGATGGAATAATTCAAAGAACACTACATGGACTGATATATGCAGGGAAGAACAGGGGGCCACAAGCTATAGATATTAGTCAGTAGCAAACAGAATGTGAGCAGTGAACAACTGAATTGATAACGTCAGGAAGGTAAGTGCTTGTAGTTAAACCCTTGACCTTAGTAGGAAAGCCCTGTGTGTCAAGGGTCGACGCCGCTGGGACAACGAGCACTCGATCATCATTTAAGCCACTATCCCTCCCTATAGTATTAATATTGCCAAAATTCCTGGTGACAACATTTGACATTGGAAAAGCTGAGGAAACCTATCCACCAACGATCGAGCATTGATCAAGCATGGGTAAAGCATCGGTCGGGTGGAGTCCAAGCATTGTTAGAGCATCCGCCCAACGTCACTAGAGTGCCTGCCGAGCGTACACCCATGCGCACGCTCAGCGTTGTCCGCATGCCTGCTATGTGTCATCGGCATGCCCGCTGTGTGCAAGTCCTCCAGCAAGCCCTACGCCGTCCATGCGCACGCTGCGCATCATCCGCTCACACGCCATGCATGGTACGCGCCACACCGTGCGTCATCCCCGTGCACGCTGCGCGTCTTCCGTGCGCATGCCATGCACACGCCGAGCATCGTCTATGCTTCACGTCATGCGTACATCCCTGCATCATCGTGGCGAACAAAGGGTCTTTCACGCACCATTGGACACCAAGGTGCCCCGTCCATCTCTTAAGTGTCATCCAGGGGCACACTGTGTGTCGTCCACACGCACACCCTGTGTCGTCCACACGCACACTGTGTGTCGTCTGTGCGCGCGACGTGCTTGTATGCACGCACGTCGAGCATACCGCATCCTCATGGCCGACAAAGGGTCTTTCCCGCACCATCGAGCACCAAGGTGCCCCGACCATCATTTAAACAACTTTTTTTTGATAGGTAATAATGAATATATTAATCATAGAGTTATTTACATAAGATGGGCATGCACCTTTTATGTAAGAGTGCATCCCTTTGTGCAGTATCTATACAAGACATACTCAGGGTGGGAAAAACACTAGAAAACACAGAGTAGGTCGCCAAATCCAGTATGCAATAGTCACCACCCTTGGTTTTCCATCGTGGGCCGTGAGCCATAACCATTTATGGGTTTGAATCATCTCTAAGCAATTGTCCATATTGAAGGATCCCTCGTTATGTCTAACTGTATTCCTGGCCTTCAAAATATTCCAGATGGTAGCATGCCATATCGATTTCCATAAATTAGCATATGCAGTAGAAGATAGTAAGCCTAAGTGTGATTGCAAGTGTGCAGCAATAGAATTCGGTCTCAATAGAGAAAAACCCAGCCAATCATATACGAGAGACCATAGTCTATGTACTACAGTGCAGGTGCAGAATAGGTGTGTCACCGTCTTCGGGGCTGAATGGCATAGGCAACACAGGCTAATCATCCATCGTAAGTATCATGCCTCTGTCGATAAGATTATCTGTAGTTGCAATCCAATACCTGAGGGTCGCCAGCAGAAGAACATAACTTTCCTTGGTGAGAGCTTTCCCCATACTGCTAGTAAGTCCTGTCTCATAGTGGATACTCCGTGAGTCTCTCTGAATAATGCTTTGTATGCGCTGCTGGAGGAATATTTCCCATCCGCTGAGGCTGTCCATCTCCAGTATCCTCAGAAGATGATGGAGTAAAGGGGTCTGTGATTTCCGTAGCTATTTCCCCTAGTAGAGTCAAGTGATAGGGTTGAAGAAACTAGGCCCAGTTACCACGCTGCGGGTGTGCTGCCGATAATTGTGGCCACATGTCATGAACCATGATCTCCTTGTTAGCTACTAGTCTGAAAAGTGATGTGGCATGAGAGGCTAATGAACTAGTGCCAAACCATATATCAAGCCAAAATCTTGTCTTGGCGCCATCTCCGACAATACGGTACAGGAAGAAGGAGAACCAGCTATCAAGGGATAGTTCTTGCCTGAGATCCTTCCACCATTTGGTGGACTTGCGTACTTCCGATAGAGAGCTCCAATCACCATGTGGATGTGTAGTCAAATATTTTGCTCTGATGACCTCCTGCCAATGTCCATGGTGCTCAGTGCGAAGTCTCCATCCCCATTTGCAAAATAAGGCTAGATTGAAGGCCTGAAGATCAAGAATCCCAAGACCACCCGCATCTTTAGGGAAGCAAAGTTGTTGCCATTTGATCCACCTTATGGATTTGCTCTGAGAATAACTCAAAATACAAAGGAAATCTCGGCATCTACCCGTCATATCTTTGAAGACCAAGATTGGAGCTTTATAGATAGAGAATTGATAGACCGGGAGGCTACATAACACGCTCTTTACTAGAGTCACCTTACCTGCAAAGGCTAAAAATTTATTAGTCCAAAGTAAAGTCTTAGATCGTATTACCTCAGTCAAGTGGCTCCAGCTGCTCCTTAGTCAAGGGTTGCATCCTATCTGTACGCCCAAATACTTGTTGGTTAGACATATTAATGCATAACAGACTGCTCTTCTGAAAGTTGATGCGAAGACCTGAGGCTAGTTCATATAGGCAAAGAATAGCCTTCATAGCTAAGATATTAGCCCCAGATCCTACCCCTAAGAATAATGTGTCATCTGCATAGAGGGAGTGTGGCAAAACGATGGCCGAGGAGAGGTTGCGGTGACTGAGCAACAACAAGCGACAGGATCATGATTCCAACTTGACCGAGAAGACGACACTTTGTCTCGGCCAAGGAGGAAAATCCCATGGCAACATGGATAAAAGATGACTATGTGCCAAGGCGGATTTCCACTTGGAGCCATTGAGCATGGTGATGGCTGAGAGATGGGTCAAAGTGGGCGGATGGTGCGCGGTAGGTGGCATGACTTGGAGTTGTCAAAGCAAACGACAACTTGGCTCGGACAAGAAGGATAATCCATAGGCAATGTAGCTAAAATATCGCTATGTGCCAAGATGGATTTGAATTTGGAGGTGTTTGGCTCAACGCGTTGCAAAAGAGGCGGATAGACCACGCGGGCGCTCTCGGCAGCAAGGAGGCAGTTGGAGTTTTTTCTCTAGATTTTAAGGATTCGAGATCCTTATCCTATCTGGAGTCTAAACAAACCTCTACTAGGTGTTTGGGGAGCTGTTGAAGACCAAAGCTTGGTCGTTGTAGGCGTTCCACCCGAAGCCAGATTTTTAGGGTTTGTTAGCGGCAGATTCGCGCGGCGCTAGGGTGTTACAGTAGGCGGATTGGTAGTCAAACCTGGTTCCAATTCTTGAGTGATCGGAGCTTACCTTCCACAGCAGGAGCTGACACTCTATCCAATATGATAGTTTGGATTGAGTCAGGGCCAAAATTATAGCCTCGGGAGTCATTCCACCAAGACTGCAACTTTACCGATTTTGGGGGAAGCAGTTTGCGGGTTATCCATAAGTAGGGACCTGGGGTCTCGGCTTTTGAATAATGGAGAAGACTAGAACACCAGGGAGTTTTGGGAACTTCTATGAGTGCTTGAGAGGAGCTTTGGATCGTGTTGATCCATTGCAAGTGAGGGGTTGGGACTTGTGAGTGAGTTTCATCTTCCAAGTGGTGAGTTTGATCGTGTTGATCATCTCACGGGTATTGGGGATTGAGTGACCTCTACCATTTTTTGTGTAGGCCAAATTGAGTTCCGCACGACATGGAGTCTTGCAGAGGGATATGGCGTGCGCTAGCCTGTCCGATCAGGCACTAGGCTGAGAATTTTGGCCGGATGCAAAGAGGAGTCCTAGGTGTCAAGAACCATTGGAGATGGTGTCAACCGATTATGGTAACTAGCCGTTTAAGGATAAGGATGTTTGCCATGTTGGCATTATCCATAGAGGTAGTTACTTAGTTTATAAGTCAAAGTGCCATGAGAAGGGGGATTTATTCGTATCCATGCAACCTAGTTTAATCCAAGTGGGAGTCGACTACTAGGCGGTGAAGCACAAGAAGACGGCGACAGATCACAAGAAGACGGCGGAGCTGAGTATCCCCCGCTCGGATCACCTTTCTTGGCCGAGGGAATATTTTGCAACGGTCGAATTTTTCCTCCCATGGTAGAGAAGCAAAATACCCATGATTTAAGCGACTATCATACCCTATAGTAGTAATATTGCCAAAATGCCTTGTGATAGCACTGAATATTGGAAAAGCTGAGGAAACCTCTCAAGCGATGGTCAAGCATCAATCGAGCATCGGTTGAGAGAAGCACAAGCGCCCACAAATCATCATTCTAGCTTCGTTCGAGCATCGTTAGAGCGCCGTTAGAGTGTCAGTCGAGCAACCGCCAAGCGTCCAGCAAGAGATCACCAAGCGTCCGCCGAGCGATCACTAAGCATCTACTGAGCGATCACCAAGCATATGCCGAGCAATAACCAAGCATCAGCCCAACAATCATCCAGCACCCGCCCAACGTCCATCGAACAATTACCAAGCATCCACCGAGCAGTTGCCAAATGTTTGCCAAGCGTCTGCTGAGCGATCACCAAGCTTCTACCGAGCGTTCGCCGAGCATCCGCCCAACAATCACCTAGCATCCGCCCAGATTCTGCCCAATGATCACCCAGCATCCACAAAACAATCGCCCAACGTATGCCGAGCATATGCCGGGTGGCCACCAAGCATCCACCGAGCGTCCGTCGAGCGATCACCATGCAAACGTTGAGCGTCCACTGTGTCACACCCTTGAAGTTTAGTCTTGGCCATGGTGTGATCCTCCAGCACATCACGGGCCAAAACAGCGGTGTCTTGGTGAGCGAGATGCCGTGTCACACCCTTGAGCATCATCACACGTCCCGACACGGTAATCTTGCGCTCCATAGTTGGGAAAGGGGACCTTGTGAGGTTCCACCGTGTAGCCTTCACATTTTGTCGGCCAATGAGGGTTCTTCACTCGACAATGTGGCAAAAAATATGGCTATGTGCCAAGGCAGGATTCCATTTGAAGGCGCAAACAACACGTTGGCTCGGCCAAGAAGGACAAATCCCATGGCAACATGGAACAAATATTGCTATGTGCCAAGGTGGGTTGTTGCTTTGAGGCGTTTAGCTCGATGATGGCCGAGAGAGGTGTCTAGATGGGCAGATGGCATGCGCACGCGGTGCTTGGTGGTCGGCAACTTGTGCATGAAGAGTAAGTCAAGGTTAGTTCCTATTTTGATGGGATGAGGTGTCCTTATCTTGACCAGAACCAACAAGACCGAGTCTTTGGGGACATGTGGCATCCAAAGATGAAGTCAAGACTCCGTCCAACCGTAGCTACATTCAAGGGATTCAAAGGCCAAGGCTTGTCTATATAAAGAGGCATGTGGTCTCATTTCTAGACAAGAGAGGAAGCCAAGAGTGAAAGTCACGAACAAGGAGAGCTTGAGGGCACTTGTGAGTGATCAAGAGTGCTTTGAGTCGGGTTGGTTCATTGCAAGTGAGGGGTTGGGATTTATGAGTGAGTTCCATCCTTGTGCTTGAGTGATCGTGTTGATCAACTCAATAGGGCTTAGGGGATTGAGTGAACCGTTGCCATTTTTATGTAGGCCAAGTTGAGTGGCCAAGTCCTCCATTTGTTGATAACAGAAAAGTGGTTGGGAGTGCTATTGCTTCTTGATCGAGTAGGCTGACAATCTCGGGAGAAGATTGGCCGCACATTGATGTTTGTTACTGCCATGCACCTTGCAGAAGATTGAAAATTTTGGTGCACGAAAACAGCAGGCGTGATACCATGATTGAACGACGCTCGATCATCGGTTGACAGGTTTCCTCAACTTTTCCAATGTCCAGTGTTGTCACCAGAGATTTGGGCAAAATGACTACTATAGGGAGGGATAGTTGCTTAAATGATGATTGAGGCACCTTGGTGCCCGATGGTGCGCAAAAGGCCCTTTAACGTCACAAGGATGTGGGACACTTGACGTGCGCGTGGACAAGGCATGGTGTGCGCGCGGACAAGGCATGGCGGGCGTGCGGATGACGCTTAAGAAAAGAACGGGGCACCTTGGTGTACGATGGTGCGGGAAATGCCCTTTGTCGGCCACGATGATGCAAAGACGTGCGCACGGCATGACGCACAGATGATGCTTGGTGTGCACGGCGTGTCACACCACTATTTTTGGGCTAAAAATTTTCGCTCCTTACACAACGTGTGCAAGGATCACCCGACGGAAACAAACAATGTGATGTGCGGCCAACTCACCACGAGTTGTCAGCCTCACTCAAGAAGAAGGATTTCACGCCCAACCACTTTTCTATTATCAACAAAATGGAGGACTTGGCCACTCATTTTGGCCTACACAAAATGGACAAGAGGTTCACTCGATCCCCTAATGCTCGTGAGATGATCACCTCGATCAAAATCACCTCTCGGATGCTGCAACTCACTGACAAGTCCCAACCCGTCACTAGCAATGGATCAACACGATCACAATGCTCCTCTCTTGCTCTCTTGGTGTGCCCAATATTGGTTATCCCAAGTTCGAGACCCCAAGTCCCTACTTATGGAACGACTCCTCTGGCTATTTTCTTGGACCTGACTCTATCCAATATATTCAACTAAATAGAGTGCTAGCTGCTGTAGTGGAAGGTGGTATTCGATCTCCAAAAAATCAGAACCAACGTGGCATCCCAATTGACCTGCCAAAAGTCACTGGAATTGCGCAGATTTGCCGCTAACAACCCCTAAATCTCGGCTTTGGGTTGAACTCCTCCAACGACCAAGATCTAGTCTTCAACAGCTGCTCACTGGATAAGTAGAGGTTTTTTTAGGCTTCAGATAGGATAAGGACTTTCAAAATCCTTAAAACTCGGAACCACTCCAACTGCCTCCTTGCTGTAGAGAGCACCCGCGCGCCGCGCGCACCGGCCGCGCAGTCCATCAACCTCTCTCGCAACTCGTCAAGCCAAACACCTACAAATCCAAATCCGTCTTGGCACATAGCGATATTTTAGCTACATTGCCGATGGATTTTCCTTCTTGTCCGAGCCAAGTTGTCATTTGCTCGGACAACTCACGTCCATGCAATCTATCGTACACCGTCCGCACACTTTGTCAATTGGATTCTGCCTCGTCACATAGCAATCTTTTGCCCATATTGTCGTGGGTAGCTTGACCGTGGGAATATGACATTTGTATGGTGGAACCTCTCAAGGTCCCCATTCAGCCATAGGCACGCGAGAATGTCGTGCCTGGTTGAGTCATGAGCTCAATTGGTTGACAATCCTCCCCCGGCGGAGGAGGTCGATTCCCTCATAGACATGTCACCAAGCCTTCTTGCTTCAAACTCCTTAAGCTCATATTCAAACTGGCACAAGTTCACATCTCTCTCCCTAGTAGCCTCGGCCTCCGTCTCTTTTATGGCCTTGGTCTAGCTCTGCCTTTTGATTCTAGGACTTGTTGCAATTTCTTCTCAAAGTGAGAGGTGATCGTAGGTGGTGCTCTCCTTACCTGCCTCCGGCTTCCATTGGCCTCATCCGCATGGAACCGTTTAAAGAATGACACATGAAACACGGGATAGAGCTTCACACAATCAGGTAGTTTCAATCGATAGGTCACCTTGCCTACTCGATGTAGCACTTCAAAAGACCATCATATCTTTGTGCCAACGCCTTTTGAACATGCTGGGCTGAGATCTTCCTCCAAATTTGAGGTGTGATCTTCAAGAGCACAAGATCCCCAACTTCAAACTCTACATGCCGCCGCCCTTTATCCGCATACTTCTTCATACGCCTTTGAGCTTTGGCTAAGCTATCCCAAGCCTCGTCAATCATCTCTTGCTTGTCTTGGGCATAGCTAAGTGCACCCAAACACTTCACTCCGGTCATGTGCTTTGCTACTTCATGAGGAGTCATGGGCTTTCACCCATTCAACAACTCGAACGGACTCATGATTGTGGTCGAGGACTTATGCAAATTGTAGCAAAATTGTGCCAAGTCCAAGAGCCCAACCCGCTCCTTTTGGTTGGCCATGATATAATGTCGCATGCACTCCTCTAGCAATGCATTTATCCTCTCGGTTTGCCCATCCATTTGAGGATGAAATGCCGTTGAAAACATTAACTCGGTCCCCAACAACTCGAATAATGTTGTCCAAAAGTATCCCGTGAAGCGAGCATCCCTATTGCTCACAATGTCTTTGGGTATGCCAAAGTACTTCACCACATGTTTGAACATCAGCTCAGAAACAACTTGAGCTGAACACTTCTCTGGTGCTGAAACAAAGACTGCATACTTAGATAGTCGACACACGACCACTAAGATGGAACCCATTTCTTTGACTTTATGAAACCTCGTGATGAAGTCCATGGATATGGATTGCAACGATCTCTCCGGAATAGGCAATGATTGTAGCAATCCAGCTTCCTTCTTTTGTTCCGTTTTGTTTAGTTGACACACTAGACAAGTTCGGACGTAATCCTCAATATCCTTCTCTATCTTTGGCCAATAGCAGTGTCGAGAGAGTAGAGCCATCATCCTCTCAACTCCTGGATGGACGGCCCAACCCTGATCATGCGTCTCCCTCAAGAGCTTTCTCCGCAACTCCGAGCCTGGGACGTACAAACGTCCACCTTTGGCATACAAAAGACCATCCTCTAAGTAGTACCTCTTTACAACACCATCTTTCACGTACTGCACTAGCCTTCTATACAATGCATCACTTTGCACGGCTAGTCTAACCTGGTCCATAAACTCGGACTCTATAATGTGTAAAGCAGTTACATACTCTTAAAAATCCTTCCTACTCAAAGCATCTGCTACATTATTGTGGATTCCAGGTCTATGAATCCACTCGAAATCAAATTCACCTAAGAACTCCTGCCATCTTGTTTTGTTTTGGTGTGATCTTCTTTTCAGTATTGAAGTATGTGTTAGCCACATTGTCGGTGACTACCACAAACTTTGTGCCAAGAAGATAGTGTCGCCACATCTCTAGGCAATGCACTACCGCCGTCATCTTCTTCTCATGTGTCGAGTACCTCAACTCGGCATCCTTCAATTTTCAGCTCTCAAAAGCAATAGGGTGCTCGTCCTGCACCAAGACTCCCCCTAAAGCACGATCACTTGCACCCACCTGCACTTCAAATGGTTTATCAAAGCAAGGCAATTTTAAAACAGGTTCAGTAGAGATGGCTTTCTTCAAATCTTTCAAGACCTCCTCACAAGGACCATCCATCTCCATGGTTGATCTTTCTTCAGTAGGTCAGTCAAGGGTGAATCAAGCTTCGAGTATCCCTTGATGAACCTACGGTAGTAATTGGCTAAACCAAGGAATAACCTTAGTTTAGGGACCCCATTTGGCATCGGCCAATCCACCACAACCTCAACCTTCTTTGGATCCATTCGGATGCTCCCTTGGCTAATGATATGGCCAAGGAAAATGATCTCCTTCCTTCAATATTTACACTTCTCCATCTTTGCATAGAGCTTGTGCTCCCTCAGCTTACCTAATACAAGTTCTAGATAACCCACATGGTCGGCTAGTGATTGTGAATATACAACAATGTCATCAAGATACACAACCACAAACCTATCTAGAAACTCATAAAGTACATGATTCATTAGGTTGCAAAATGTAGCTGGGGCATTGGTCAAGCCAAATAGCATAACCAAAAAACTCATAAGACCCATATGTTGTCACACAAGTGGTTTTTGGTTCATCTTCGGCTGCAATCCTCACTTGCCAATAACCGGATCGAAGATCAATCTTCAAAAAGTACTTTGCTGTGGACAATTTATCAAACAAATCCATAGCATTAGAGATAGGATACTTGTTCTCGACCGTTACCTTGTTTAGAGCCCGATAATCCACACATAACCGCATGGCTCCATCCTTCTCCTTTCGGATCAAGACAGGGGACCCGTAAGGTGCCTTGGTGGACTAGATATAGCCACATTCCAGCAACTCATCAAGTTGTCTCCTCACCTCCAAGAGCTCCTTCGGTCCCATTCGGTAAGGTGCTTGAGAAGGTGCCTTTGCTCCGGGCACCAACTCAATGGCATGGTCAATCTTCCTCCTTGGTGGTAAGCCTCTCGGCAACTCAAGTGGAAACACATCTTTGAAGGATTCCAAGACCCCCTTCAATTCGGCTGGCAGCTCATCAAGGTGTTTGACTCTCTGTGCAACGCCACACACACGACACGGTTGCTACTTGGCTCCATCAGAAGGTTGCTCGAGCGCTGGAGCGCATCAGGCGCACAACATCCCTCAGCGCGCCCCGCACAACGCTTCGAGCAATCTCCAGTAACTCTCGGGCGATCTCCCGCATGCCCGTGCGCATCGATCGTGTTGCCTCCCGCAGCACGCCTCGCACGATGCATCGTTCGACCGCTCGCTCTGCCATCTGCACGAACACAACTCCGCCTCTCGCACGGTGTGTCAACCGGACGCTCCTGCACTCTATCAGTCTCCCATCCAGGCGCTGCCAATCCTCACTTGGTCCAGCGCCATCTCCACGCACTCCACACAGACACTGCCAAGCATCTCTCGGCCAGCCCCCCACTCCAATGCGCACACTGCCACTTGCCATCCGAGCGTTGTAAGGATGATCACCCAAGAGTACAAGGACATCTCCCAAGCAATGATTCGAACAACTTGGATCAACCAGCATCACAACTCCGGTCAAATCTTCTCTTCTCATCCCCTTCTTCAGCTGCAAAGCCGAGAGCAATTAGACTCCCTTCCTATTCTCTTTGGCCTTTGCAACATCGTACATACATGGCTCAAAGCCAACACATCCAAGCTCCATGAAATACACCCCCTAACTTCGGGCAAGGCATGGCTCCTTCCTTGTTCATGAAGTCCTGGCCTAGAACCATCTCATAATCATCTAGGGGGACAACCATCACTTCAAATTGCCCTTTCCATGGACCAACAACCAACTCAACTCCGGTGGTACCCCTAACTTGCTTGGCATAGGAGTTCACGGCCTTGAGCTTGCTCGAGTGTGGCACAAGTCTAAGATTTAACTTGTCCACCCACGAGTCAGTCAAGAACGTGTGAGATGCAAGTGATTGCAAGAACTTGTCCAACCCCTCACTTGCAATGAGCCAACACGACTCAAAGCACTCTTGATCACTCACAAGTGCCCTCAAGCTCTCCTAGTTCGTGACTTTCACTCTTGGCTTCCTCTCTTGTCTAGAAATGAGACCACATGCCTCTTTATATAGACAAGCCTTGGCATTTGAATCCCTTAAATGTAGCCACGGTTGGATGGAGTCTTGACCTCTTTTTTGGACGCCACATGTACCCAAATACTATGTCTTGTTGGTTGTAGTCAAGATAAGGACACCTCATCCCATCAAAATAGGAACCAACCTTGACTTGCTCTTCATGCACAAGCTGCCGTCCACCAAGCACTGCGCGCGCATGCCATCCGCCCATCTTGAATGCCTCTCTCGGCCATCATCGAGCTAACAACTCAAAGACATAATCCACCTCAGCACCTAGCAATATTTTGTCCATGTTTCCGTGAGATTTTCCTTCTTGGCCGAGCTAAAGTGTTGTTTGTTGAGTCAAGTCAGAATCATGCCATCTACCGCACACCATCCACCTATCTCTCGGCCATCTCCAAGCTAGACGCGTCCAAATGGAATCATGCCTCTACACAGTCATATTTTTGCCACATTGCTGATTGAAGAACCCTCATTGGCCGACGAAATGTGAAGGATGCACGGTGGAATCTCACAAGGTCCCCTTTCCCGACTACGGCATGCAAGACTACCTCATCGGGCCGTGTGATGATGCTCAAGGGTGTGACACAACGTCTCGCTCACCAAGCCGCCGCTATTTTGGCCCATGATGTGTTGGAGGATCAGACTTCAAGGGTGTGACAAATCTCCCCCGCTTGAAGATGTTGATGCTCATCGATCGTTCTTCCATTGCCTTGGTCTCCTTTTCGGCCACAATACTCACTTGCTTTTGGCAACCTTGAAGGTCCACCTTCAATCTACCTCATGTAGGTCTTCGCTTGTCAAAATAATTCCTCACTGTACCAGGAATAGGGTAATTCGTAGCATGGTGTTTTGCTTGGCAAGGTTGCCCAATGCTTGAACGTCTCGGACAGCCATTGGCACATCATCCGAACACTCTAGCACACCGCTCGGTCCCTCGTTTGGGTGTTCCCGAACGTCGCTCAGTCTTGCATCCGAACATCTCTATACGTTGTCCACACTCTCTTGAACGACGCTCGGTAAGGCATGTTTTGGCCTTGAATCTCTATCAGTTGTGACGGCGGAAAAAAAGAAGAAAAGAAAGAAAGCTAAAAAAAGAGAATTGAAGTGGAGAAGAATTCTGGGGATAGCCGCACAAGAAAAAATCAGAGAAAAAAATAGTGACGAAAAATTCAGAGGAAAATAAAGGAGGAAGAAGAAAGGTCAGCCGCTGGAGAGAATTGAATAGGAGAAAAAGGATGATCCAGTGGAGAAAAAAGCCACAGAGAGAAGTTGGCGTGAAGTTCGGGTGGAAAAAGAGAAAGAGAAGGAATAAAAAAAGGAAGAAGAGTGGCTGAATGTGAAAGAAAAGAAGAAGAAAGGAGAGGAAAGAAGAAAAAGCTACAATAAAAATTGGCCGTTTGATTTGGATCAATTTTCACCACTGAATTGTTTGTTTGTTTGTTTTGATAAGCCAAATTTTCATTGAATAAATATTTACAAAAAGAATCACCACTGAATTGTTGAGGATTAAAGGTTGGATTGGATTGCTTCTTTGGAGGAGTTTTCTGAATTCTTTAGTTTTAATTATATTTTTATTGTTTAAATTTATGTGGTATTATTCCAACTAAAATATTGATAACAAATTTATTGGTATACTCCTAAGTTGACGTATTAGTCCATTGCAAATGGAGCTGGAAGAGTTATAATTGATAATTTTTTTAATTTTGTGCTAATAATGGACTAGAGCAAAATGATTTTATTAAATTCAGTGCTTCTATTTAGTGAAGTTGTTGGAACTCAATATATCAAATGGCGCAATGCATATTGGATCGCAACGGAAATGACCTCTTAGTATAATTCAAGTGTAAGGCCGTATACATCTGACCCCCCAGACCCCAACTTAGTTGGGAATATACTGGGTACGTTGTGGATTGTGGATCCCTAAGTTGACATATGGGTGACTGATTTTTTTGTAGATGAATATGAGTTTCGTGTCTTGGATTATTTGTGATTAGTCTATTTGGCAAATTAAATTAGTAAATGCATGTAATTAGCCATACACGGCAGGCTCAAAACCAACAAAGCCTGGCTTTATGAAGTAAACTCCTCTGAGTCTCGGGCAAGGAATCGCCGCTTCCTCATACATGAAGTCTTGTCCTAGAATCATGTCGTAGTCATCTAGGGGGACGACCACCATCTTTGCTCATCCCTTGCAAGGGCCAATTGACATCTCCAATTTAGTAATGCCCTTGACTTGCTCCGCTCTCAAATTCACGGCCTTCAACTTGCTCAAGCGTGGCCTGAGTTTGAGGTTTAACTTAGCCACACACGAATCAACGACAAAGTTGTGGGAAGCTCCAGTGTCCACAAGGTCCGCCATCCCTTAGCAATATTTTGTCTATGTTGCCGTGGGATTTTCCTTCTTGGCCGAGTTGGAATCATGCCATCTACCATGCACCATCCGCCCATCTCTCTGCCATCACCAACATAGACGCCTCCAAATGGAATCCTGCCTTGATACATAGCCATATTTTTGCCACATTGCCAAGTGAAGAACCCTTCTTGGCCGACGAAATGTGAAGGCTGCATGGTGGAACCTCACAAGGTTCCCTTTAACAACTGCAGTGCCAAGAGTACCACGCCGGGCCGTGTGATGATGCTCAAGGGTGTGACACGGCATCTCGCTCACCAAGCCGCCGCTATATTGGCCCATGATGTGTTGGAGGATCACACCATGGCCGAGACCAAACTTCAAGGGCGTGGCACGGTGGACGCTTGGCGGATGCATAGTGATCGCTCTTCAGATGCTCGGTGGATGCTTGGTGACCACTCGGCGTAAGTTGGGCGGATGGTGGGCGATTGTTGGGCGATTGCTGGGTAATTGTTGGGAGGATGTTTGGCGATTGCTAGGAAGTTGTTGGGCGGATGCTGGGTGATCATTGGGCGGAAGCTGGGCGAATGATTGGTGATTGTTGGGCAGATGCTCGATGAACTTTTGGTAGATGCTTGGTGATCGCTCAGCAGACGCTCAACGGACGTTTGGTGACCGCTCGGCGGATGCTTTTTGACCGCTCGGTGGATGCTTGATGATCGCATGAAGGACGCTTGGCATACGCTTGGTGATTGCTCGGCGGACGTTGGGCGGATGATGGGTGATTGTTAGATTGATGCTTGGTTATCGCTCGGCGTATGCTTGGTGATCGCTTGGCAGAGGCTTGGTGATCTCTTGGTGGATGCTTGGCGGTTGCTCGACCAACACTCCAACGACGCTTTAATGATGCTCGACAGTCGCTCGAATGAAGCTGGAATGATGCTTGGTGGGCACTTGTGCTTCTATCAACCGATGCTCGCTCGACACTTGACTGTCGCTCGACAGGTTTCCTCAGCGTTTCCAATATCCAGTGCTGTCACAAGGCATTTTGCCAATATTACTAATATATTGAGGGATAGTCAGTTAAATGATGGACGGGTCACCTTGGTGCCCGATGGTGCGGGTGAGGCCCTTTGTTGGCCACAATGATGCGGGTGAGGCCCTTTGATGGCCACGATGATGCGGACGCACATGTGTGACCCACCTCCTCATGTCGGATTTTTGTTTTGGGTTGCTTGGCCGGCCCTCGGCAGTTGCTCGAATGATGCTTGACCGATGTTGTGCGGACACTGGGCGGATGCTTAGCATTCGCTCGAATGTTTCTCGACCGATCTCAAATGGTGCTCGACCGATGCTTGGCAGACGTTGGGTAGACGTTGTGTGGATGTTGGGCAGATGCTGGGTGATTGATGGGCGGATGCCGTGTGATCATTGTGCGGATGCTGCGGGATTTTTGGGCGGACGCTTGTTGAACGCTACGCGGATGCTTGGCGGATGCACGGTGATCGCTCGGATGATGCTCGATGGATGCTTGAAGACCGCTCGGCGTACACTAGGCATATGCTTGGCGTATGTTGGGCGGATGCTGAGCAAATGTTTGGCAGATGTTGGGTGGATGCTGGGTGATTGTTGGGCGGATGTCGGATAATCGTTGGGCGGATGCTGTGTGATTGTTGGGCGGATGCTGGGTGATCGATGGGCGATGCTCGGTGAACGCCTCTCAACGGAGGACTTGGCCACTCAACTTGGCCTACACAAAAATGGCAAAGGTCCACTCAATCCCCTAAGCCCTCTTGAGTTGATCAACACGATCACTTAAGCACAAGGATGGAACTCACTCACAAATCCCAACCCCTCACTTGCAATGAGCCAACACGGCTCAAAGCACTCTTGATCACTCACAAGTGCTCTCAAGCTCTTCTTGTTCGTGACTTTCACTCTTGGCTTCCTCTCTTGTCTAGAAATGAGACATTTTGCCTCTTTATATAGACAAGCCTTGGCATTTGAATCCCTCGAATGTAGCTACGGTTGGATGGAGTCTTGACCTCTTCTTTGGACGCCACATGTACCCAAAGACTCGGTCTTGTTAGTTTTAGTCAAGATAAGGACACCTCATCCCACCAAAATAGGAACCAACCTTGACTTGCTCTTTACGCACAAGCTGCCTGCCACCAAGCACGGCGCGCACACGCCATCTGCCAATCTTGATGCCTCTCTCGGCCATCATTGAGCTAAACACCTCAAAGCCACAATCCACCTCGGCACGTAGCAATATTTTGTCCATGTTGCCATGGGATTTTCCTTTTTGGCCGAGGTAAAGTGTCATTTGCTCGATCAAGTTGGAATCATGCCATCTACCGCACACCATCCACCTATCTTTCGTCCATCTCCAAGCTAGAAGCCTCCAAATGGAATCATGCCTCTACACATAGCCATATTTTTGCCACATTGCCGATTGAATAACCCTCCTTGGCCGACGAAATGTGAAGGCTGCACGGTGGAACATCACAAGGTCCCCTTTCACAATCGTGGCGCGCAAGAGTATTGCGTCAGGCCATGTAATGATGCTCAAGGGTTTGACATGGCATCTCGCTTACCAAGCCGCCACTGTGTTGGCCCATGATGTGCTGGAGTATTACACCATGCCCGAGACCATACTTCAAGGGTGTGACATGGCGTGCGCGCGGATGATGCCTGGCGCACGCTCGGACGATGCACGATGTATGCACGGACGTTGCTCGGCCTATACCGACAATCACCCGGAATCCACCCCAACAATCACCCAGCATCCGCCCACTATCTGCCCAACGTCCGTCGAGCCTACGCCGAGCATACAACAAGCGTTTGCCATGCGGTCACCAAGCATCCACCGAGCATCCGCCGAGTAATCACCATGCATCCGTCGAGCATCCGCCGTGTCACAGACCTAAATCCAGACACGGCCGCGACGTGGGATCCTTAGCATGCCAGGGGCTACACGGCATTTCGCGAGACAGCGCCATAGCATGGCACGGGCGTAGCGCCCAAACAGCGCTCGTACATCGTAGGGTGGTGCTGCATGGACACTATGGCACGGACTCTAGCACTGCGTACGGGCAGCGCGAGAATAGCTCACGAGGCACTGCATGAGGCAGCGCAGCCGCCCATGCTATGCGATGCAGCATGATTGGCATACACGGATAGCGCAGGGCACTGCACAAGCAGCATGCCCGATAGCGCGCCTGCGAGACCGCACGGAGCGTCGGAGCCTATGCATGTCCACCAAGAGGCAACATGCGATGCAGAACGATGACAGTGCAGGGAAGGGCGAGTACCAGCGCAAGGATTTCCAAGCACAGAGCACTCTACTGCGTGCTTTCCTGCGAGAAACGCATGTTAGAGGATGGACAGGGCGTGCACGGTGATGTAGGTTCAAGAACGGAGATTGCCAGGCCGTTGAAGTTTTTCGTCGGCCATACAAGTGTCTACCCTTGGAAACATAGGTATGAGAAGACTATGGGTCGAGGCGGTTTCGTGTTTGGTGTATCCTAGATTGTGGAGTGGCAGATAGGATCGAAGACTGGCTGAGGCGCAGTCGGCCAGCGCGCACAAGCATGCACGCGCGCTAGGTTCCGACAGTAGAGAGCTTTGGGACGTCTGATCCACCAGGGATGACAAGAGCACATTGAGTGCCATCCAGGAGGAGTCCTGGTGCACGTAGGATTCCACCAGCCAGCCGCCAGTCAAGCGCTAGCCACGCCAAAAGAGTCTTGCACGACTAGGAGTCTTACGAAGGGATAAGGCATACGCCAGGCTGTCCGATAAGGCACCAGGGCAAGAATTTCGGCTGGATGAGAAGAGGAGTCTGAGATGTCAAGAGCTGTTGGAGATGGTGTCAACCGATTATGGTAACTAGCTGCTTAAGGATAAGGATGTTTGCCATGTTGGCATTATCCATAGAGGTAGTTACTTAGTTGATAAGTCAAAGTGCCATGAGAAGGGGGATTTGTCCCTATCCATGCAATTTAGTTGAGTCCAAGTGGGAGTCGACTACTAGGGGTGGGCTTGGCCTATAAATAGTGGTGCCTATTGTATTGCCAAGCCATGGAATGTTGGATATCAAGTTGAGTTTGATAATTCCTACGATAAGGGAAACAAGGAGACCTTAGGCGTGAAGCAAGAGTGAGTACACTATACTTGGGTAGAGTTAGGGGATACTTTTGTAAAAGACATTGATTTATAAAACGTTCTCATGTGGGGAGAGTTCTTGAGAGGATCATCCACACCAATAGGGTTTTGAAGAGAGGTCGGATCCTGCCTTGTAATCTTTGCTCGAGTTGAAGGAATTTTACTTGGCGAATTGTTTGTGTTCTTTCTTTCCGCACACAAACGCATCGCACACACGTCTGTGCGAACCAAGAAGGCTGACAAGGCGTAGGAGGCATCTTGGCCATTACCCATTCGTGTCATTACGCCGGGCTTCGTTCGAGATAGGGGAAAAATTTTTTAGTCCGTGACATGGGGGCGTGACGTTTGGTATTAGAGCGAGGTTTGGTCGAGGTTTGTATCAAAATCCCGCTTGCACAAGTTACTTGTTTGTGAGGTCTTGCAAGTTACTTGTTCATGGAGGACCGTTTGGAGGAGTTGCTGCCTGTTCCTGTTCAATGGAGGCACAACTACATCAGCTTGAGGACCGGTGTCGATCCATGGAGGCTTGGCAAGCCAAGTTCGAAGCCTACCATGGCCCGATCCCAAATGATGCTGCGAAGACCTTGGTGGATCACTTGGATGACATTCAGCATGCCATCCATGCATATCAACAGGAGGTTGATGATATACCAAGCGAGATCGGGAGTCGAGTTATCATCGCTAAGGACCAGCTAGCGGCTGAACTCGACAATTACAAAATGGAGGTTGAAAAGAAGATCGAGGATCTAGCAACCGATGTAGCCTTGCTGAAAATGGTTACTACCACCCCACGTTTGATTGAGGAGGGACGTGCCATCCCCTCCAAAATCAAAGTGCCCGAGCCTAAACCATTCAATGGAGTTCAAGATGCAAAGGAGTTGGAGAATTTTTTATGGGACATGGAGAATTATTTCCGTGCAGCCAAAGTTCAAGATGAGGACCAAGTAGAGGTCTCAACCATGTACCTGACCGAAGATGCGAAGCTTTGGTGGAGGAAAAGGGAAACAAGTCATGAGCATGATGTTGTCACAACTTGGGAGGACTTGAAGAAAGATCTCAAAACTCAGTTTTTTCCAGCCAACACTGAATGGATTGCTCGTGATAACTTAAGGAAGTTAAAGCACACTGGGACACCTAGAGAATACACGACTGCATTCTCTACCATCATGTTGGACATTCACTACATGAGTGATGAAGACAAGCCTCGGGGACTTCAAGAACACTGCTAGTGATCCAAAGAAATCTAAAGAGAAGAAAGATGTGACTCGTCCGAGGGACAAGTCTTGGATCACCAAGAGGAAGAAGAAGAATGTTGAGAAATAGAAAGGGAAAGTGAAGGTGACTAAGTCTAAGGGTGGTTCTAAATCATCCAAACCATCAAAGGAGAAAGGAAAGTCGAGTGATAGGTCAAAGGGATGTTTCATGTGTGATGATTCCCATCGAATGCGAGATCGCCCGAAGAAGAGCAAACTCAACACCCTTGTGGCATCGACCGAGTATGAGGAGAGTAGTGATGATGCTGATCAACGCATGAGCACCCTGCAATGCTTGAATGCCATGAGAGTGGCGGTGCCCGGACGACATGCCCTGATGTACCTTTGAGTGATGGTGAAGGGCTGAACGATGTTGGCCTTGGTGGACACGGGAGCTTCCTATAATTTCTTGGCAGACTCTTGGGTGGATAAGCTTGATCTAAAGCTTATTCCACATGCTAGCAAGATGAAGACCGTGAATTTGAGTGCTAAACAGATCAAGAGCACCACAGAGGTGGAGCTGAAAGCTAGCCCTTGGAAGGGATGAGTTGAGATGACTGTCGTTTCCCTAGATGATTATGATATGACTCTAGGACAAGACTTCATGAACCTGACAGGTGCGATGCCGTGCCCTAAGCTCAGTGGCGTCTATTTCATGGAGCCAAGATGTGCTGGATTTGAGCCTATTGTGTATGATGCGATCAAAGAGAATGATATAAGGTTGAGAGTGAGAGTATTGTCAGCTATGCAATTGAAGGTTGAGGATGTGATGGCACCGTGCGGATTGACTCATGGGCCACACGGTGTGATCGAAGAGCCTTCGAGCAACGTGCCATGCGCGATGCAGGGCGTTTGGCAGGAGCTGTCAATCGATTGCAGGCCACTGCCAGGTGCCATGCCGCGACTTCCAGGCAATAGGGTGCATGGTACCCATGACCTGCCGAGACAGATGCAGTGCGACGGCAGGTGAGTAACGCGCGAGATGCTGTCAGGAGACACACTGCGCAATAGAGATGTTGCGCGTGACTGGACAGACAAAGTGCACGACATGCACAAAAAGATGTCAAGTGGCAAGCGAGCAGTGTGCGTGACACTACCAACTGATGTGCGCAAGAGGTGCGAGACTGATGCATCAGCCGAGGTGCTGGGACATTCGGTCTCCGAGTTGAGCATGGCATCCGATACACCAAAGTCCATTGTTTGTGTCTTGAAGGCATTTGAGGATGTCTTGCTACCTGAATTGTCAAGAGAATTGCCAAACTGCCAAGCTATTAATCCCACCATGATGAAATATCCGGTTCTTGATGATGAGGATCTCTTTGACAAGTTAGCATCCACACATGATTCTTCAAAGACTTATCTTCTATCCGAAGATGAGCCTAAAGCTATCTTTGTGACAAGGTGTGTCTCGAACGAGTTTGGTTGTGCCATTAGGCCTAACCAACGTCCCAACTATTGTTTGCAACCCAATGATTGATGTGTCACACGAGTATGATCAGTTTGTGGTCGTTTTTTGGAAGACATAGTGATTCCCGGTCACTAGCCGACCATGAAGAGCAATTAAGGTGGATGTTCAAAAAGCTGAGGTTCCACATGATCCACGTGGAGATGGAGAGTTGTGAGTCTTGCAAAAAGGAGATTGGATTCCTTGCCTATGTCACTAGCCAAGGACACATCGAGTTTGACCCTGAAAGAGATGTGGAGGAGTACGTGACCATCCTACACTTTGTGTGGCCCGGGTTTGTGGACCAAGTGCGAGACACCGTGCCAATCGATGCTTTGTACCAAAGGCACGTGAAGGAAGTGAAGGAGGGGGTCAAGAAACATTACTACCTTGAGGATGATCTTCTATATGCAAGAGAGGGACGTGTTTTTGTTCCTAATATGGATTGACGACACACCCTCTTGAGAGAGGCACGGGAGGGCTACATAGAAACCGAGGGAAGATGACATCCTTGTCTCGCAATTGTTGTTATTGGCCTAAGATGGATGTTGATGAGTACATCAGGACGTGTCTTGCTGGTTTGGACAAGACTAAGAGGAAGAAGGAATCCGTCTTGGAGATCCGAATCATGGCTTCCGGACTAGTGATCGTGTGTAGACCATTGTGGCACAAAGTGATGGCGAGTCCGAATGGAGAAGTGGAGTTGTTGGACTTGACAAAATTTCGCGATAGCTTGCTCAAGTCAACCACCACGTGCAGGAGACCGTTCGAGCTGGTGAACGACAACAAACCTATGACACCACACGAAGTTGCCGAGCAAGCGACCGACAAGAGATGGCCCAGTACGCATCGCTTAGCCCATGTCAAGTGAGAGATGTTGGACGAGATGTGCGACAGTTTGGCTAAGGCACGATGGTGTATGTAGCGGTATTTTGACCAAGGATGCCGTCCAATGGAGTTCGAGGTCGGGGTGATGGTACTCATGAAAGAATCCCCACACCTTAGGCGTTTGAGTGGCGCCATGAAGGCCTCACGGGAATTAGTATCGAGGTATGATAGACCTTTTGGAATGTATTGTTGAGTAGGCAAGGTGGCCTATCAAGTAGAGTTTCCGGACCGCTTGGAAGTTCATCCTATGTTTCTTGAGGGTCACTTGAAACAATTCCATGCAGGTACGACCGAGGGAGGCCGGAGGCAAGTTAGGCGGGCAAGGCCCGTGAGCACTTCTCGCTTTGAGAAGGCTATTCAAGAATTTCTTGACTGTGAGGCGGAGCTAGAAGGCCGAAATCAAAGATTTTTCTTTTGGAGGTGTGAGACTGAGGCCGATGTGATGTGGGGGCAAGATTGTGATTTGTGGCAGTTTGAGAATGAGATGAAAGAGTTCGAGACTGAGAGGATGGTGCGTGAGCGGTCAATGAGGGTTGTCACGGACTTAAATCAAGGCATGGCCCCAGCGCGGGATCCCTAACGCGCCAGGGGCCGCACAATGCTATGCAATATAGTGCCATAGCATGCCACGGGCGTTGCGCCCAGACAACGTAGGGTGGCGATGCATGGACATTATGGCACGGATGCTAGCGCTGCACGAGGGAAGCACCAGAACAATGCATGGGGCACTGTGCAAGGCAGCGCACCGCCCGTGCTTTACGATGCAGCACGATGTAGCATGATCGGCAGACATGGATAGCGCAGGGCGCTGCGCAGGCAGCGTGCCCGATAGCACGACGCACGAGATCGAGCGGAGCGTCGGAGCCTGTGCATGTCCACCAGGAGGCAACATGTGACACGGAAAGATGACAGCACAGGGAAGGGCGAGTACTAGCGTGAGGATTGCCAGGCGCAGAGCACTCTGTTGCATGCCTGCCTGCGAGCAACGCACGTTAGAGGACGAACAAGGCGCGCACGGCAACAGAGGTTCAAGAACGGAGATTGCCAAGCAGTTGAGGTTTTCCATCGGCCATACCAGTGTATACCCTTGGCGACATAGGTATGTGAAGACTATGGGTCGAGGTAGTTTCATGTTCGGAGCATCCTAGATTGCGGAGTGGCGAACAGAGTCGAAGACCGATCAAGGCGCCTGCCCATGCCAGGTTTCCACAGCAGAGAGCTTAGGGATGTCTGATCGACTAGGGACAACGATAGCACGTTGAGTGCAAGCCAGGAGGAGTCCTAGTGCACATAGGAGTCCACCAGCCAGTCGCCAGTTGAGCGCCAGGCACGCCAGAAGAGTTCCGCACGACATGGAGTCTTGCAGAGGGATATGGCGTGCGCCAGCCTGTTCTATCAGGCACCAGGCTGAGAATTTTGGCCAGATGCAAAGAGGAGTCCTAGGTGTCAAGAGCCATTGGAGATGGTGTCAACCGATTATGGTAACTATCCGTTTAAGGATAAGGATGTTTGCCATGTTGGCATTATCCATAGAGGTAGTTACTTAGTTGATAAGTCAAAGTGCCATGAGAAGGGGGATTTGTCCCTATCTATGCAACCTAGTTTAGTCCAAGAGGAAGTCAACTACTAGGGGTGGGCTTGGCCTATAAATAGGGGTGCCTATTGTAGAGCCAGGCCATGGAATGTCGAATATCAAGTTGAGTTCGACAATTCCTGCGCTAAGGGAAACAAGGAAACCTTAGGCGTGCAGCAAGAGTGAGTCCACTATACTTGGGTAGAGTTAGGGGATACTTTTGTAAGAGACGTTGAGATATAAAACGTTCTCAGGTGGAGAGAGTTCTTGAGAGCATCATCCACACCAATAGGTTTCAGAAGAGAGGTCAGATCCTGCCTTGTAATCTTTGCTCGAGTTGAAGGAATTTTACTTGCCAAAATCCGTTGTGAGAGCACTGGATATTGGAAATGCTGAGAAAACTTGTCGACCGACTGCCGAGCGTCGGTCGAGCGATGTCCGAGAAACGGCCGAGCAACCTCATAGCGGTAATTCTTGGCGTAAATGAGCGATCATGACAATTTACCATCATAACAATTTCTGCCCCCCAAAATATGTGCCTTAGGATTCGTGATAAGCCATGGAGAGGGACCGAGGCCAAGTGGGCAGGTGGACGGGGGCGCTCTTCATTTTTTGACGAAAATGAGTCATTTCAACAATTTACCATCACAACTATTTCGACCCCCCAAAATATATGCCTTGGGATTTGTGATAAGCCTTGGAGAGGATGGGGGCAAAGCAGGAAGGCGGACGGCGGCGCCGTTTGTGTTTCGGCAAAAATGAGCTATTTTGACAATTTACCATCATGAGCATTTTTTTCCGCAGATACGATCATTACAAAATGAGATGGCGGATGGTATGGGATGAGGGGGTCACCACCCCCCATCCAAGCAAATTGCCTTTATTCCCGAGCAATTATATAGCCTTTCATTAATCACCCGCCCACCCAGAACATTTTTATAATTTTTATTGTTGTGAAAATTTGATGAATCCTCCTCAGAATCAGTGATGGTTATTAGTCTTTAAAAATACAAGCAATATGGGCCTTCTTGCCCCTCCAGGTGGATGGGTCGGGATGTGGGAGTCGCCATCCACCACCAGCCGACTTCATTCGTAGCGAGTGCATTTTATCAAATTGAATTGTCATCTTCTATTGGGATCCCTTGTAATCTTGTGTCGTTCGGGCGACTATTTTTTTCCCGTGCGGGAATGGGTCGGCCACGTGCCTAGCAACTGTACAGTGCAGTTGTTGAAATTTTTCCCAAGTTCCATGAATGGTGGTTCTACGGTTGGGGAGGGACGAATAGAAGCGACAAAAGGGCTGAATATCAGCGGATCGTGGCAGCAAGTCCACTCTGCCACCCGTCACGTATTTAAGTCGTCTACAAAGAATTCTACCCGCCACTCGATGGGAATTGTACTTGAAGGCGGGCCCCGAGGCTCGTACGCCTGGGGTCTTGACCAACGACACATGCCCTTGGGAGCCTAACGGCCCCTACTACGGGTCGGCAAGAAAACGGCGGGTGCTTGCGTCGCTTCTAGCCCAAATTCTTACTTAGAGGCGTTCAGTCATAATCCAGTGCATGGTAGCTTTGTGCCACTGGCTTTTCAACCAAGCGCGATGACCAATTGTGCGAATCAACGGTTCCTCTCGTACTAGGTTGAATTACTAT